>DWLS01007664.1:0-10539 GCA_018246255.1 Pachliopta kotzebuea | reverse complement strand
CCCTTGCATAGGATATTTAAGTTTTATAAACTAATGCCTAACATTTAAAACTTTCGAAATTTTATTTTCGATTAAGGAAAGCAATAGAAAGTCTTTTTCAATTCCCACAACTAAAGAATTACCAGCATTCCCGATGAAATTTGTAAGAAATTTGCAAAAAAAATATGTGCGGCGAACGAGTTTTAAAAAATTTACTTGCTTAAACACAAATAAAAATACTGATGGAATACCACCCGAATGGCGGAAATTGACATCTGCCGACAAGCTGGTAGAAGATAAATGCAAAAGACATGGAGGCGTAAAGAAAACTATATGCATATTCCGTATTAGGTAATAACTTGTTTCTTGTGATTTTCATTTATGTAGTTCCATAATTTGTTTCAAGTTAAATAAACCAAATTGTTATTGCAATTTATGTTTTATTTAAATATATTAATTATTAAAGCAGAACTAGTGTACTAAATATATGGAGTAGGCATAAACTAAGCGGCATTAACTGCATGTTTGGTTAAGCAAAATTGCATAGTAATAATATTACTTTAGGTACTATGATATATTTGCATTTAATTTTAAACGCATTCGTATAACGTTTATAGATTGATGCAACAGCTTTATGGGTTTAATATAATTGTATGGTAGGTCGAACCGATTTGAATACATTTGCTTTAGCTGTGGAATTCAATGAAGGACAAAAAATAATAATTACAATTAGTAGTATATTTATTTATAAATTATGTAAAGGGAAAAAAATTGTGTTTACCGATTAAAATAAGTAACGTTTGGTCAAGTTATAGCATAACTGTTTCGCAAGCGAACATTTTGCACATTGCACGACTAATTCATACCGACCGCGGCACTGAAACATGTTTAACCAATGTATTCCGAACCATTAAATCCGCAATACTTTACTTAAATACGTTTATTATTTAATCGACATTACATTAAGTATTAATTAAAGTTCTCCTTAAATATGAAATGTAAAGTAACGAGCAAGATCAGGAATGATTTCGTCACTAATCGGCACAGTAAATGGCAGTAGCAAAAAATAATGTAAATTGCAATATTTCTGCAATGAACGAAATTTTGGATTTTTTACTGATGAAATGAGATAACTTTGTTATTGTTAATGTATATTGGAAACCCGCCTTTTTTTTTTGCAATAATCTGTTATTAACTTTTAAGTATTCTTACTTCTATTGTATTTGTGTTAAAAAAAATTTAATGAATGTAGAGAGCATGTATAAAAAATTATTATGCCTTTATTTTTGACATTTTTAACGATAGACTAAACAGCGTTATATAAAAATCGTAATTAACACCACATTAGTATCACTTACCATAAACCATAAGGAATAAGTTCTAAGATATTTGTATCAGTTTGTCAGTTCAGTGGCCTATTTTATATAATCTTTCTTTAAAGTGCTTAACTATTACCATCGTGAAGTTAATTGGTTACATAAATTACAACTGAACTATCAATCATCTGCTTTATTTAAAATTTATCAACGACTAATGTAATAAAAGCAAGCACTTTAAAGCTGCACGATCCTTGCTTCTTATTCAACTCCATTATCATCTTCAGTAGTGCTTAAAGTATTTAAAAATATCACTCGTTTTTATTTTATAATGCTTAAAGGATATAACAATGTAAGTAAATGAAGAATTCAATTTGAAGGTAAAAGGAAGGAAGGTAGGAAGGTAAGGTGGCTAAAATAAACAAAAACGTTGCAATGATATATTTGTGGTTCAAAGAATCAACTTTTAATTATTGAAAAGTACTTTATAATTTAACATAACTAATTTTTTCATGTGCACTTAAGTAATATATGGCCTCAACTATTCATGTTATACTTTAATATGGAGAAAGATGGTAAAACAGTTCGTTCAGATTTACATTGTTGTTTCTGTGAAATATAGACAATATGAATGTATCAACTGACTTACACAGTCCGTCTCTTTCATACTCCAACTAATCAAACTGTTCTGGGAATCTAAAACGGGTCTGTTCCAATTCAGGAAGGATATATAAACGGAGGTATTTCAGTATTTGTCATCACCTTCGTTTGAGCCTTCACTTGTATATTTGAGTGATCTAAATGACTCTCAAATTATTCAAGACTTATTGCGGAAAGGGAACGAAATTACTCAGTCACGTTTGAAGAAGCACTGCTTCTATCTAAAGCGTCGGCACGATTCTGTCTAAGAACTAACCTATACGATTACTTTAGTAATAGGGTTTCCATTTCATGCTTTAAGAATAGCTTATAAAATATTTTACGAAATACAAGTGATAAATTTATTGATTTCTTATGAAAAGTTATGTAGTAAACTACATATACATAATAATGGCCTGATATATGATGCTATGTAAATATGAGGAGGAAAGAAAAAGCCCAAATTTTTGTCAAAATTTATCTTAATACCCAATAGACATTAAAGGAAGTTATTAAGATTTTTTTTAGTTTTATCTAAACTCTGAATTAGTGAAAGTATTTTAAGAAATTCATATAAAACGAAAACTTTTATTACAGGATCGTGTTAATTTAAACTAATTTTTAAGGTGAGTGTTTATACGTTTCGAAAAAGTTTACTAAAATGAATTTTATAAATATTAAACAATTTTTTGGTCAGATCAGCGCGTTAGGTTATTTTCATAAGCATTTATTTCAGATTTTCTTATATTTAAATAAGAATTATCAACATTGTATTCCGCTAACCCTTATAACCTTGTTATGATGTCTTGTTATATATTTAATAATAATAAAAATAGCTTATTCTAATATAAAGGTTATGTAACCTATACATTAGATTATAATATAATAGTAATAGCCATAATAATAGCTTTAATTATAATTTAATGTAATCAATTGATCTCGAAATGACCGGGGTAAGTACAAACTAGAATATTCGCCGAGGTTATAAGATCAATTACCAATAACGTATATCCGTCGTTTGTGCGTTTATATCGGACAGTATTAATATGTAAAAATTTAATTTAATCTGATTTCCTTTAACGTGTGTAAATCGAAACGACATGTCGTCCAATTTAGGTGTTATTTATGCCATTATTCATTTATAACCCTTTATAACCTAGTTACAATTGAAACTAACTGTCAACTATTAATAACGTCCACTAGCAACAGACACATCTAATATTGACTTCAGTGATCAATAGACCTTAAAAAAAATCGAAAGTAAATCAATTATTTGTAGTACTCTGTGGAGTAATATCCCCGTAAAAGAAACGAACAATTACAATATTAACGATTTTTTGTAATGCTAGTTGTAAGGAATCAGATAAACAGAAACGTGGAAACTTTTTCTTTGTGTACTTTTGGTTTAGAAATTTTTGTTAAAGGTTACGTTTAAACGCAATTATTATGAAAACATTTACGCATCATCGGCTCCTATTTAAGAAAAGTTTCTTTTTTTAACTACTTTAGTTAATTTAAGTTTAGTTTTACAATTAAGTAAGTTTTTAGTATCTTTACTAACTTATTGTTGAGATCACACGAATAATCATTTCTTTCTTAACATTATTTTATCGGTTAAATAGTTTAAAGAGAAAAATATAAAGCCAGAGCAATACCTTCCAATCATTTGGAAATTAGAAAATAAATAAAATATATTTATTTTTAACAACCTATAAAAGACTTTATTGAGAGAGAATGGATGCGAAGAACAAAAATTATATGATGATCGGTGTCAACACTCTTGCTCAGAGTGATAGTTTAATTGTTAAGATTCTTTTATTTATTCGATTATGCAAAGATATAGTTGGTGATTTCGAATTAGTTATAATTTATGTTGGTATGAGTTTTTTCTTATAAGGTTCTATAATTTATCGCCAATTTGAGATATAAGTGTAAAGACAATCGTTTACATGATGCGTTTGAAATATAGTACACAGGTACAATTTATGGTCAGAGCAGTAATGAAAGCTACGTAATATTATTTATGTAATGTAGTAAACTGTAATTGTAGTAAATCGAAGACGTATGAAAAACGCGTGAATGTAACAGAAACCACTCACATGGTACCATTTAAGTTTTTCTTTAACACAAATGATTGTTAGTTATGTCACATACGTAATACGAAAAATAGAAGTTCAACGGAAAACAAGTCAGTAGATATTTGCGTACACAGGTGCCATTGTTTCAAGTGTCTTGTATCATAATTTAGATAAATTGCCTTGCAATTTAAATAGACATGAAAAAAAATCCGCATTCGGCATACTGATAGCCTCGTCATTAAATCACCGTCAGCATTTACAGTGAACACTTGATCTAAGAATTATTATTGGAATAATATATAAAGTAACGGATAATGTATTAGACAGAAAATAATTCTATCGTTTAATCTAATATGGTCTCATCATTAGTCTTCGTACATGTGTAACTATAGATACAAGATTTTATTAAGAGATAAATTTGATTAAAGTTTAGTTTCGTGTGGGCCAAAATTGTGTGTATTCATGGTTTTGATGTCCTTCATAAAATGACAGTTGAGTCGTAAATCAATTGCGTAGTATCAATAACATGTTATCTAACAGGTAAATCTCAATTCAACTTCTTTTAAAAATCTAAATTTTAACTTCAAACGTAAATTCCTTAATTATGACTATACAATAATAAGTTAATACTTAATTCGTCAATAAGGTGATGAAGGAGACTCTTGTTTAACTGTAGATGTCCAGATAATATCTAATTAAATTACCTGATTACTAAAAATCTTATATTTCATGTCAATATTTGTTTTAAGAAACTTTCACGCCGGCATTCATTTTATTTATATAAACGACATCAACGATCATGTGATTATTAGTACTGGTTATTGTACCAATGAATAACAATATATTTTAGTAAAATATTTTTATATTAGGCGAGATCGCCTTAATATTTTGTTTGTATGGTACCAGTAGCAGGTATCACTATACCGTTGTACTATCTTATTTCGATTAGTTTTTAGAGCATAGTTTTATTTACTGACTTATAGCATACTATCTTCTAATGGATGTAAGTCACGTAATGAAATGAAAGACATGGTTTTCTTTCGTTTTATATTTTAATAATGAATAGAATTATTATATATTTATTCTTATAGTTATCTATTATGTGCTCTAATTTTTTATGTATACAAGTACAAAATTCTAGTCACTTTGACATTTTTAAATCAAATCTTTTGTCTCCCGTTTTCAAACATAAATATCTAACGACACCATGCGTCAGTACGTTGATTTCAAAAGTTGTAAGAACTATGGTATGCGAAATCGATTTTCTCTTCATTGATTTCTTCAATTTCAAAAATGCCACTCAATGTTAGAATTATGATTTATAAAGAAAATTAGTCCGAAAGTATGTTTCCAACAGAACTTTACCTAATGAATGTACAGGTTAATGCGCATGGAAATAAACTTTCCCCTCACATTGTTATACTTTTAACTATTTCGCACACACATACCAGTTAGCACAAAACGCAAGCGGTATTTAACAAACGTAGTATAATTTCATCGTGTGAACAATGTTTATAGCATTATTTAAAACTATAAAGTTATTCTTACGGCAAAACTTAGAAAGCTGTACCTGGGCACTTAAATGTAATAGAGAAACCTAGTGGTTTTATCAGGTCTATAATTTTATTTGTCTTAAATGTCTTATGACAATCCTTTGTTCAATTTTCTCCTGTATATTATTTTATACAGAATTTAACTCAATTTCTAATCTGTGTTATTATAGATGACGAACATGAGAATTTAAAGATTTTAAAAGTAATAAAAAGTCGAATGATTTAAATTAATAATGGTGACATAATTTGTGATAGTAAATACTAATTAATTTAGGACTAGCTTTACATACTTCACTATCGAAGTTATTAGATTTTGCTTCCTAGTGCATTATTGTCTCCAATTTAAAATTATTGTATTCGAGCAGCCACAAACTACCAATTAACACAATGTATTCATAGTATTAAGTGAGCAATGAGCATTGTGTATTATAGTATCGTGCCTATTTACCTACCAGCGTATAACGAACATTCTGAAATACTAGGGTGAGTTGGTAACAGAGACAGTAATAAATGTAAGAATGTTATAACTGTAATATATAAGCAACATATGGTTCTCACGGTGAACACTTATCTCAAGCAATTACGACAGAAGGTCAAATCTTAAGTAATTAAGGTTGTTATCTAGAATACACTTGTTATATAAAATATACAAAAAGCAAAGTAACACAAATAATTCCAATTCTAAAACAGAATGATGTTAACATTATCTTTATGTCCCAATAAGACATATATGTAATACGTTTATTGAAACATAACAAAGCACACACACAAAAATATAAAACAAACATTCAAATCAGAACATAAACTTATAATTCCGTGCGCAGTTTAGGCACGGGTGTATGTACGCTGCAATGGTGCGAATGTCCATGGCTCAGTGTATTTTCTACCCGGTGCAGGCGATACAATTTTCAGTCACCACCCGCAGTACGGTCGCATGTAAAGTGTATTTCGTGCAGTAATCACGAAAAAAAGCCCTTAATAAATATTTAAAATAAGTGAAGAAAAGAAAAAAAACTATAGTTATTGATAATAAAATAAAAGAAATAACCAAATTTTCATTTTTCACATGCCTTAGATGCTTATTTTTTATGATAATTAAACCAATATTAAGTATTGTTAACCCTAAATTTTACGCGGATGAAAACGCAAGCAAACAATGTTAATTAATGTTATATGACAAAGCATGTAAATATTCTATGGAAAATAATCTTATCTATCATCAAAATACGTAATAATCCTTGGCGGAGAATGCTATGACAATGCTCTTTTAATGGATTTCTTTTACATCCGCCAAGTTATTGTTAATTACAGGTTTACGCCTTCCGCCCTTGTTGTGAGAAAAAAGCTTCGTTAACAATAAAGCCGTAACAACGCAAGATAGCGAGGTGTACGCTCGTGGATTCGCTTGGTCAAGGATAATGTTAATTAAATATTACATTTTGATATGTGTTATCTATAAAAACAAAAACATTTTTCATAAAAACAGCGCTAATTATTCCCTACACTAACTCCGAGTTATCAAATTTAATGACAAAAGCCTAAATTATACGACATTGTGAAGAATTTTTTAAGACATGTATTGTAGAAATAGGCCAAGAGATATGTAGCAGTACATAGATAGCTTAAAACACCTCTTTGAATTCGATGTATTAAAATACACAGTATTGATTTACGTACATGAACCTTTTTTATTAAGCTATCAAGTCATAGCTATTAAATAAAACGAGAGCGATATCTTGATTAAATACGCAAAACAATAATCGAGAATAATTTATTTTATTAATGATACCTTACCTTAACAGATTATTGAACTGTTGTCCTTTAAATATAATATGTACAATTTTTAAGGGTAAATAATGTTCTAGCTTATTGCTATGATGGTCAAACAAGTTTAAGTCTGTAATTCTCAATTCCAAACAGCATATTCACGTATGCTAGTTTAAAGGATTCTGTTATGGTGGCTGATTTCAATATGTGGATGATATCTAGCCAGCCAAGTGTGAAAGAGACTAACACTTTAAAACGCCAAAAGTGACCTGAAATCATACCTATATATTTTTTTTATCAATGAACTAGGCGACGAAACGAGCAAAGCGTGATGGTTAGTGGTGGTGATGGTAAGAAATAAGCTTGCCCCTAATAGCGTGGCGCTAGTGAAGCTGATATACACTACACCACATAACGCCCGCTCCCTTGAGACGCAAGGTTACTCTCGTTAACTCAATAATTTCACTAACTAACATCGCTAACATTGCTGTTCGAGCTACATTTCTAAACAGTCTCCGGCAACAGAAACCTTCCAACAACGAGTGTCTTAAATTTTAAAAACTTTTTTGTAATATATGTAATTTATAATTGCAAAAAAATTACTTCGAGCACGCAAATTACGTTTAAATAGCAGTCGCATAGCTATAACTTCCAACCTGAGGGAGATATGATAAAATGTACATGGATCACAAAAGGTGGTGTTTTACTTCGGTTGATCTATAAATCCACTTTCACAGCGGATAAATAATGAGTTCTTTCTATTGGCATTTTAGAATTTAGGGCCGCCGTAAATTAAATTGCACAAGCTTGCAATTGCAAACAAGTTGAATATTGTTGCAATTAACTGCACTGTTAATATAAATGCAGGAACTGACAAAATAATGTCACAACATTGTCGCATTTATGCGGGCATTGCTCGCTGCAAATAATTTTACGTTAGTATAATTTACAAATATATCTTAAGGCCATTTACCGAAATTACTCTTTTTTGCAGCGCACTATACGAAAGATGGAAAAAGTTATAGGATTAATTTATTTAAAGCTCAATTTTATTTATACAGCTGCCATCGCTGTTATGAAAGGTTTAGCCTTAGTGTTTAAGAAAGAACAAATAAATATCAATTATAATTATTAATAATTATTTAGCTATTTCATTAATGTATTGATGTATTGCAATGTATTCGCAATTTTGGATTACAGCATTAGGTTTTTATAATAATAAGTAACGGCAATAATAAAGCGGCGGGACTTAACAGTTGTTTTATTATAAAAAAAATCCGTGCACTTACCTCTTGCCTTACTTACGTTTTTCGTATTACGCAATGGAAACATTACGCTCGACTTGTGCACCACCAAATATATTCGAAAGTATGAAATTCTTGAGTTTAAATGTTAATATCATTATTACATATCTCCCGTTGTGCGATTCTGTCCACTGCAAACAACTGTATACCTGTGAAAAACAAAATATTAAATGTCTATAACAAATTTAGACAACAAAATGTTTGTAATAATAAATAAAAACAAACATAAAACACAAACAGTACCAAAAAGTGTTTTACGTTTTTAGCTATACTTTAATGCTGTAAACAGATTTGTCTAGGCATACCATTTGGAAATAATTCTGAATTAGAAGAAATATAAATTCATGTAATAAAAATATATAAAATAGAGAACCGTTATAAGAAGTCTTCTCTCCCGCATTAAAAATATTCATGTTAGAATAAAATTTTACAAGTAAATTATTAATTACTGCTTGTGATTAAATTAATTTTTTTTTTCAATTAAACTAAACATTATAAGTTTAAACATTTTCCTTGATTTATAAGGATGTACCATTCCGTTATTCCTGCCTCGAAAGCCATTAGCCGTTATGAATGGGAGCGACAGGGCACCCCAACGACCGGCCGGTCCCTGCAAACACCGGACTTCTCCCTCTAAAAGGGGACTTCTCCGGCTATTAGAGAAGTCCCGACAACGCCAAAGCGTTAGCGGGGCCAGGTACCCAACCTGGCCCGCTTCGGGTAACGGGGGCAACAAGAGGAGGCGTTGATAGCGCCTGTGCACCCCGATTCGCCGCAGGGAGGAAGCCCATGGGCTATCCTCCCTGGCCCGCTCATCGGCCTCCTTCTGGGACATGACTGTCTCGCAGAAGGAGGCCACTGCCGTCTAGGACCTGTCACTCGCGAGCATCGCGCGAACGAGGTTCGGGAGCGAAAGGTTCGGTTATTTCTAAGTTAATTTAAAGTTCAAAGCATACAAAAACTGTATATGTAATTACCAGTCTCAATATTAATGACGCAACAAAGGAATTAGTTTATTTTTCCATAAATATTTTATGTATTATTTAAATTTTTAACACAAAAACTGCGTCTTAACCTTCTATCCAAAGCCTTACTAAATCCTTAATAAACAGTTTTATGAGTAATGCAATGAGATACGTATTAGTCCATTTTTGAAAAAGAACATTATAACCGTTTGAGTTTAGTATTAAATACTCAACACATAATAAACTTCCTGAACACTATTGGCCTTTGATAAAAGCTATCGTGATTTGGTTTTTATGCAAATGATATTATGTAATAAATATTGCAAAATTACACCTCAAACCTTTAATTAATATCTCTTAATCGTTATTTTTGAAATAGTTCATTGCTCCTTTAAAGAATCTGGGCCTGTAAAATCTTTATTTTATTCTTCTTTAACTTATAATCTTTTGGTAAGTTATCTAATATGTGTAAACTTGTTACAGTATTTATATAATGCGTGACACTCAAAATACTAAAATGTTTAACGCATACTTATTAATATCTATTACAATTATAAATTCATGCATGTTGTTAGTAAATACAAAACTTTTGATTGATAAATTCGTATTCGCTTGTCCAAAGATCGAGTTAAAGAACTGGTTTTAAAAAGTGGTTTTCTTATTAAATAGGACGTTGAACTTTTTGTCCCAAAACGTTATGTAACCGAGCACTCGATATCAATTTGTTTTCTCTTCAGCTTTGAGCCGACTTAATAAGTTTACTTCCAACCAGAATGTGACTGATTAACCTTCGCAAGTTTGCCAACAGAACGCTTTGTAACTGTTACCTTTGGCTTTTATTAGCTGGCGTTTGGTAATAAGAAAAGCACCAACTTTCGGTTATCGCTTTGGGACATAAGGTGTTAAGTCTCGTTTACCCAGTAATTTCACTAGCATAC
>DWLS01007663.1:0-10539 GCA_018246255.1 Pachliopta kotzebuea | reverse complement strand
CAACACTATATAAGTATGTAAGTTATTTCTACCGCCAAATAGTAACGTTCAAACATTACTGTGTTCCGGTTTGAAAGTGCTGTAGCTAGTTAAATTACTGGGGTAATGAGACAACACCTTATATCTCAAGACGATGTGCGCAATGTGGTGCTGTGTATACCATCTTAACCAGTGCCATGTTATGGGCAAGGGTATCAATTAGCATCAAGTAAATGCCTTACTCTTGTCGTCGCCTCGTCGAATAAAAAGAGATAAAGAGATAAAACAAAGACATTTCTCACTTTCATGGGCGTTATTAGACCATCGACACATCTTTACATGTTTTTTTATATCACTCAGGCTGCAGTACTAGAGGCACTATCGCGTTGCCTACCCCTGAGGAACTGTAATATACATAATTTACTTATACACATATAATATATTCATTTATTACAAACCAATCATTGCTTGATATAAAACTTAATGACGAACAATTAGCAAAAATAAAAAAAAGGAACGTAAGTTAGTTAAAGCCATCGGGTGGAAGGGTTTTTAAAAACTACATGCTTAGGACTACTGTCCTAAGCTATGATGTTAAGTTAATAAAAACTGAGAGAGAACTGATTTTATTTAGTAATAAAAGCTTCTTATATACTAATGTCATACAATGGGTCCTTATGGTTAGTTTATAAACTATATGTGATTAATGGATCTGTTATCCGAGTATAACGGATTCCTTTTTCATTTTATCAGTAAGTGTTTTATTTGTTCATTGTCGGCCTTTCTCTTATGACAACATAACTCGCAGCTTTTAGTTTTTAATTATGGTAGGTCTCTTTTGCTGGAGACCGTACAGCAGCTCCTATTTTACCGCCAAACAATAATGAGCAAACATTTCCCTGTTCCGGTTTGAAGATTTCTGTATGGTAGTTTACGTCCCAAAGTGCTGTGTATACAATCTTTGTAGTACGTAGTTATGTGTATGCGTATCACTTAACATGCTTACCATAAAATAGCTTGCATAAATATACATGTATTCAAACTTCTCGAGTACATTAAATTGGTTCAATTTTCGTACCGTCGTATATGGAAATGAAAACTCTTGGAGGCATTACGTAGTATTGAGTGTGTACCGTGTAAGCGGCACTCGAATCGATACCCGGCAACCCGTTGCCGCCGCTTCGATGATCCCGCTTAAGTGTAATGCTATGTACGGAACAAATGGAAAGAATTTAAAACGTACCATGGTAATATTGATCTGGTGCTCTGTGTCGTCACTTAAACACTGCTTAACCTTTTTTTTATTCCACGAGACGATCAAGGCTTCCACCTAATAATAAGTGATACCCTATCCCATAACGATTGTATAAACTACACCACATTGCGCTCGTCTCTTTGATACATTAGATTTTAAGTCTCATGCCCACATTTAAATTACAAGTTTAGTTATTTAAGTTTATTCGTCGTACTATATTGTGGGCAATAAAGAGTTTATGTATTTTATTTTAGAAGAAACAATGAAATGAAAATATTTAACTTTGTGTCTGAGTAACGCCTTTTCTCTCACCGTCAATTTTGCGATATATCTATATAGGATGTATATTGGTGTTTAAATTGTCGAAAACTTCCGGTTGGAAGAACTGAATCGTAAGTACATAAAAAAATTGAAAAGGAACTTCTTTACTTCAATAACGATATCAAAATGTGCACTAATAACGTATTGGTGAATTTTGGTCCTACTTCCGGTTGGCAGGTTATATCGTAAGTACATATAAACAAGCTGAGGACTGTATTTGTTGGAAGACATTAGGGAAGGCCTATATCCAACGGTGGATTAGGAGTGGCTGATGATGATGATGACATATAAATAGTAATTTTTATACGTGGAACATATTTGTATAAGATAAATAAATAAAATAAATAATTCTTTATTTCAGACATAAGGTCCATATTGGGTTAGTAAAAGTTAGTAACAGTATACAGCTTATTTATTAAGTTAGTTAAGAACAATATCAAAAATAGTCATAGTCATGGTATTTAATGTCTTTTAGCACCACTTTCGGTTGGCAGACCGGAACCAGATATAGCTAAGAACCATTTCCGTACCCACTTCAATACTAATGCCAAGTTTCATTTTGGTCGGCCTTACTGTTTGGCCACACAACGAAATTCGGACACATATACACTTAACTAAATCATAGTCAATGCAAAATCGAAAAGATTTCTACCATTTAGTGCTAGTTCTACCCCGTTTCCTTAATAAGGAAGGGAGGAGCCGTTAAACGTTTGTCAGATTATTCCGGGGGCCATCAATCAACGTGACAAATAAAGGCCCCTGTCACCCGGACGCCATTACAAAATTACCTTGTTTACCGAAGCCGTAAGTGTGGAGGCGTGCGAGACAAATAGCTTCGCTATGGTCATCTGGCCAGAGGATTAGATCATGTTTTTTATCCAGTGTACACTAATAGTATACTGTGTATTAATAGACCGCTTCCGAAAACAAAGACAGACGATAATACTAATGATACCTTTGATGGTGGCGCGGGAAAAATCAAACCTAACTAAAAACAGACAGTTTTTTAAAATGTTTTATAAGCATTATTTACGCTCTATAATATTAGTACAGCTAAATTAAATGATAATCTCACAAAAAAAATACATTACTTTACTAAAAAAAAACTATCAATGAAACACAAAATCAAAAGCTGCTGATGCTCGGGGTCAATGACCACATGTCGGCGCCGGGCCCGTGCCCCTATGGGATAAGATTCAAGTTGGAACCACATACATTTCGTGGTACATTTGTGCGATCGCTAGCTGCCGACTTTGTGTTTCATTGCTGGTTTTTATTTAGTGAAGTTATGATTTTTAAAAAAACTATTGTTTCAATTATCTGTACTAACATAATAGAGTGTAAATAATGCTAAGAGTGTTTCAAAAATATGAATTTTTTAATCAGGATCGATTTTCTTTCCGTGATCAAGGGTGTTATTAGTACTATTGTCTGTCTTCGTTTTCGGAAGAGGTCTCCTAACACACATTATGTTATGGTTTAGTAGATCCGATAGTACAGTAAAGGTCGTTTTCCTGGTAAGTTGTGTCAGTGTATCCACGAGGTATTTATATCTCCAGGAGCTCTTTGCGTTAAGAAGTGTACGGTACCTCCGATTGAATCGCTGCCGCTTAGTAACCTCTGTAACATTCACGCAGTCCTCTCGCACATTTATTAAACGACGGCACAAACAAGTCAAATACTGTATTATTGTGTATTCCTCATTCCAGTCCACAAAAGTAAACATTCAAAACGTATCCCACCACCGTGAAATTCGTTTGGTATACACCAATAACTGTAAATGAAGCTGTCCTATTTCATAATTTGTGTTCCGTTAAACTGTGGCCATTTCGTGATTAAACATTTAACTCCATTTACTGCGCAGGCATCGATACTTTGGTTAATATTTGACTGGGAATGGTGTGTAATACCATTGTTTGACTTTCAGTGATTGCACCCATGAATTTATAAAGTTTAATCACGACCATTTAAAATTTAAAAATATTGCATACGAATGACTTTATAGATAAAAGGTAGGTAGTAGAGGTTGTAGGTAAAGGTTAAAGGTAATTTAATGCTTAACCCAATGCTACTCCAAGCTGGTGTTAAGTGTATTAATCTAGTAGATATATATTCACTCTTCTTTGAAACTTACCCACGTCGTATTTGGACGGGAACACCAACCTCAAAAGGTTTTTCCAATCCTTCCAATGAGGATCTGAACCATCTTTGTCTGTAAAAAAGGGATATTTTAAGGATGGTGACTCGCCGTGCGTCTTGTTGTCTGGTGGTGAAAAGGGCATGGAAGAATTGCATCATGTAATTCCAGCGCTCTCTCCTAAATGTATCTTATGCAAAATTTTGGTTTATTTACAATTTATCATATGGATATTACTCCTTTACAGTTCAGGAAGCACTACCCTGGAATTTCTTCCCTGATAATATTAAAAGAGCTTCAAGAAGTTTTTAGTAGACTGGTGGAAAGGAACTATTTGGAATCACAAGATTAGGTTGTCTTAAGTGTTATATTTGATTTATATGTATATAAATTTTCAAGTTTTTGTGTACATATACCATATTTATCTGCATTAATTATTATATATAGCATTGTATGTATATGTAAATATAAGTAAGTATACGTACCATTTATTTACGTTTTAAATCTTACTTCCACACTTCTACCACAGCATCTCCCATCTCCTAGGTTGACTAGCAAAGAATGCCTGCAGGCATCAAGACCGCCTATTGGACCATAATTTTAGGTATATTCAATAAATGTTTAAATAAATCAATATTACATGAAAGTAGTAAAAAAGTACGAAGTCTGGTTTAGGAGATTTCACGAGATTTTGCAAACTATCGTTTTTAGTATATATCGATTCTCTGTGTTTTCCTTTACTTAAAGCTCAGTGGGGATTGAACGTATACTTCTTCAAGTTACATAGTTTCATTGTCGTAGAGCTACATCTAATTTATAACTATTAAAAAAAATTTAAAATTTACTTTATTATTAAAATAACAGATTTACATATAAATCTATTTTGAATTTTACTTAAAACATTGAAGTAATTTTCTCGTCGTTGCTAACAATTTCGCTTGGGCTTGTTAAGAAAGCTTCGTTTACTTCAGATTTTTCCAAGGCCATCGATCAAGTGAACAAGGCCCCCGTCGTCAACCGGATGTGATTAGAGTGTTGCTCGTTTCCCCAGCCGGAAGTGTTCAGCTGAATAAATTACTGTTTAAGAGAAATATCTTTAGAAATTTGCAACATTCAAATAGATTTTTTTCATAATATAGTTATGTATATAATAAACAGAAATAATCATTTTATAAAACAAAGATGACGGAAATCACTTACTAAACTATCAACTAAAAATCAAAGTGGCTGTTGTAAGTGATAACAATTATATTAAACAAGCGATCGTATATAATATATACATACAATGTTATAAATAAACTTTTGCAGCCGACAAATAGTACTAAGTAAACATTACTGTGTGACAGTTTGAAGGATGCTGTATGCTAGTGAAATTACTGGGGTAACGATACTTAATACCTTACATCTCATAGCGATGAGTACAATGTGTTACTGTGTCATCGTAACCAATTCGTGTTGTTATGGACAAGAGTATCACTTATCATCAGGTGAAGGTCTTGCTCGTTTGCGAAATCATCAATGCCAAGCGTGACAAGGGTTTGTTTTTAATTCGACGTGACGAGCAAAGAGTTCACCTGATGGTAAGTAATACACTTGCCTATAACAACGCTCGTCGCCTTAAGACGTAATTTTCAATAAGGTTAAGGAACCGCAATTCTAGAATTTTACTTAAAAGAAAATTTTCAGTTTCTTCCTTCAACCAGGGAACTTCGTTCAACTACTAATTTAACAATTAGTATTCCTCAACATTTCACTGGCTTTATCAGTAACTCCTTTACAGTTCAGGCAGCACGACCTGGAACTCCTTGCCTGATAATAGAACAGCTCCATACAAAGAAGTTTTCAGGAGACTGGTGGAAAGGAACTATTTGAAATCACGAGATTAGGTGGTCTCATTTGTTTTCTCTGATTGATGTATGTGTGTATTTATTTATATACTTTCATTTTTGTTTATATTTATTTATCTTCTTTTATATTTACGTATCAAATTGTATTTATGTGTATAAGTAAGTATATGTATAGATCATATAATGACTAGTATTATTATTTTAGCTTAAAATATAACTTTCACACTTCACCCTCCACAGCATCTTCCACCTCCTAAGTTGACTGGAAAAGAATGCCTTTAGGCATTTAATCCGCCTATTAAACCCTAATTTTAGGTGTTGCAATAAAGTTTCTGAAATAAAAAAAGATAAGTTGAGAAGTCCGATGAGACCATTAACTGTGATTAGGAACACTGATATAAATAGTCCATGTGGGAAGCTAACAAAGCATCTAGAACACCTCTTCAACCACTATCACGTCAACTTTAAACTGTGCTTTCAATTCAGCGTCAGCAGTAGAGTATCAGTAGACAGACAGCTAGTAAATCATTGTCTGTATAGTTATATATCAGATAAAGATAAATCCCACAAAATTACAAGATTCTTTACTTTCCCGTGATGACAAAATACATATATGTATTAACCAATATATAGCCAATACCAAAGTAGACTATATTTTTCGCTAGGCATAAAGAAACGAGAGACCTTTGTCCCCATTAATGAACCCCCAGGCATTTGTCACGAATGTTGCCAGGTAATAAAAGAAAAATTAATATGATAGATAGTTGCCATGCAAACATGAAATACCGTCGAAACTTTCTAGTGAGCAGTTTCATTTATCGCACTGTGTGATTTAAGGACGAAGTAGATACATATATCACTGAAGCTTGGTGCGGTGCCAATGTATCTATCAATAACAAAGCGAAAATATGCAAAAAAAAAAAAGGTACCAAACGAAAAACACTTACAAAAGGACAATTTAAAAGATCGATGGCCGCCTATTAATATATACCGATTTAGCATATATTCTGTTTCCGCATAATATTCCCTCTGCACACAATTTCCGGTGGCATTGTCTCCGAAATAAATTAAGCGCGAAAACAATTTGAGATAAATATTTCTCTGGGGAACCCCTCCAATCCTTTTTGTGGTTATTTTCATTTCCACTGATTCCGCTGCGGTGTCGACAGCCGAAATATATGAACTCTAAATTGTATGCTATATAACATTAAATAAATTAAACTGTTTATTCATCATCTAAGTAGCATTTCGTAGTAACTGAGGGTAGTGGTTATCATCAGTGAACCACACGACGACTTCCTTGTCAGTTATAATGGAGTGATGTTGCCATTGTCTTCTCCATTTCACATACCACTCTGATTACAGATGGTCATCATATAGATATGTTCGTTTCCTCACGATGTTCTCCTTCACTGTCAAAGCACGTGATATTAGTTGGTGTTATACTAACTGCATATAAATTACATAATTCATTGGTGGAAGCCGAATTCGAACCCGATACCTTCGGAGTGGAAGGCCGGCGATCAAATCACTAGGCTATCACGGTAAACTGTTTATAAGAAACCAATATTATTGAGAATAAAAAGAAAATATTTTATTGGTAAAACTGTATGCCTTTGATTTTATAAAAATATTTAAAGGAATTACATGATTTACTAGCTATAAGTATCTGTTGCCGGAGATCGTCTAGGTAGGTACCAACGCAGCTATTTCTACCGTCAAATAGTAATGTGTAATCTTTACTGTGTTCCTGTTTGAAGGGTAATGTATGCTAGTGAAATTACTGGGGTAACGAGACTTAACATTTTAAATCTAAAGCGCGACGTGGAGCTATGTATATCATCTTAACCAGCGCTATGTTATGGGCAAGCGTATTAAATACTATCAGGTGAACACATTCCTCGCCTTGTCGGCTCGTCAAATAAAAATAATGATAAGGAGTACCGACGATCTGGTGAAGGTCGCGGTTAACATGATTGATTGGAGTAGATATTTGGGAAGGCCTGTGCCCAGCAGTGGGCGTTTAACAGCTGATTGTCATGATGATTTTCAATGCTCTTATGTTTTTTTAAAAATATTGGGGTACTTTACACAATAACTTGCTTGTGTATTAACATAGTTAAATTGTTTTTCATTAACAATAAATAAAAAGAAGAGAAAAGGGATTTTAGCACAAGTATTATCAATTCTTTTCCTCTTCAAGGTTATATATATTTAAATTTTTCAATAGATCTAATACGAGATAGTCTATCCAAATGAAAACAATCTATAGAATGAATCGCTGTTTGATTAAATTAATCGTGATGAAGATTCATAAACGCCGAATTGAGAACTTCCTTACCGTCGTCGGTTAAAAATAAATGACAATAAATAAACAAAGTATTTCGAGCAAGGATTAATCTAAGTAAGACAAAACGTTTATTATCTTTGCGAAGTTAGAATATAATGCACGGGAAAGTTTCAACGATTCCGACGTGGTGGGGCCCGCTGCTGAGATAATGATCTTAATGGAGCCCCAGCTTCACGCCTACAAACGAAATATTATCTCAATTAAACTAAATCCTTATCATTTGGGAAAGTCAGCAATGTTTACATTCTTTTCCGACAAACAGATCTTTACCGGGAATCAATAATCTGATTTTTAGTCGGAAAACAAAAACAATTCATTGAAATAACCATGAAAATTTTACTCTACTAAGAAGAGAGGAAACAGCTGTTTCCTCATAGAAGTGAGAGTTCAAGAGACGATTAAAAGGTTCATCACCATCTAGCAACTTTTTGGTATTCTTTAAAAATAATTGTTACCTGTTAATAATAATTTGAAATGGGTAAACTCCAGCCATGTCCTGAAGAAGAACTGGATCTTCTAGCAAAACCAATATGACCAATAATTACATTTGGAAATATTAGTAAAGACAACAGTTAATAAACTTTACTGGTGTTATGTCACAAGACTAAGAAGAAGTATCGCCGCAGCTCCCATTTTTACCAAATAGTAATGTGGAAATATTACTGTGTTCTGGTTTGAAGGGTGCTGTATACTAGGGAAATTACTGGGATAGCGAGACTTAATACCTAACATCTCAAAGCGACGAGCGCAATGTGGTGCTGTGTATACCTCTGAACCAGCAGCGTATTATGGGCAAGCGTAATTACCATCAGGTGAACGCCTTATAAGTCCTCTCGCTTTGTAGAATTAAAAAAGAAAACGTGAAATTCATAACACCCTTATTTCTGGGATCGGATGAAAATAATTGATAGTTAGGTTATATATAAGTTTACTATTAAAAATGGGATGTAAGGGGTCCTATACAACTCACGGGATTTAATCCAAACTCACCTGCTAATCAACAAAGGCGTTACCCTCCAATTCGCATTGGGCCAGCGTGGTGAGAGACGGCCCAAATCCTCACACTATTGATGGAGGCCTATGTCAAACAGTGAAAGTCTATTAACTGATGTGTGAAGGTAATATTAAAAAAGTCTTAATTTCAACTTACCTTACAGCCAAATTAATGCGTAAGTTCGTAACTTATTCCTCCTCCACTCGAGCGATAAAAACTTTTATATTTTGAAATTAAAAAATTTTCTTATAGCAGAATATTCTTTACTATTCAATATTAATTTGACGGGAGCACTACCGAGGAATGAAATTGTAATAAAAGTGGCACAAGGAGAAATTAATTTTCATTCTCGGCGATTTATATCTTGCAAACATCTTCAACTTCCTGAATAAGTATTTTGTTTATATTGTTGAAAATTAAATTTGTTAAACATATATACATAAATAAAAATAACTAAAAAAACGTTTTAATAGGAAAATATATGAACATTATAAATGTTTACTGTTAACAAGTATAAAAAGGGCATATTTAATAACGCTTATGCTGGCGGTAAGAGGGTATATTGGGCCCCACGCATCAGCTCCCCGGATCTAATACAAACTCTCCTGCTAGTAGTGCACCCTTCTAATCATTGTTAATAAGCATGGTAACCCATGAGCACGTATGGTTGGTTTCAGTCTCGTAAGTTGTTGTGTGCGACTACTTCCACCTTTCTCTTCTCATCTCATTTCATTCTCAGTGCATATTAAAAGGAGACTTAAAGAGAACACCTCCGCAAAAAACTACTGTAGCTTTTTCTGCAATCTGTACCACTATATACCAAGCTTTTAGAATAAGGCAGTCAACCCTGAAATTATTAATGACTCTGACCAACAATAGACAAGCAAATTACTAAAATAATACCAATTGTTAAAAACTTCTAAGTCGTATTTCCTCATGACTAAGGGTTGTGGTCATCATATATAATGAACTACACGACGGCTTCCTTGTCAGTTATAATGGATTGGTGTTGCCATTGCCTTCTCCATTTCACATACTAGTCCGACCGCGGTTGGTTATCACATAGTTATAAAGGTTTCCTCACGATATTTTCCTTCACCGTCAAAGCACGTGGTATTATTTGGTGTTATGCTAACTGCACGTAAATTGAGAAATTCATTGGTGCATTTTAACCCGGTACCCACGGAGTAAAAGGCCGGCGTTCAAACTACTAGGCTATTACGGCTCCAAGTACTCGATAGGCTTCCCCCAATAACAAGATTTAGGCTATCTCTCACCGCGCTGGTATAATACAGGTTAGTGACTAGCCGGAGCTTTGTTTCTTGATTAGTAGGGTGCACCACGAGCAGGTCAGGTTGGCTTGGTGTGTAGTGTGGGATCTCCTACACCCCTGAGTGTTCTTACGTACTAGTGATGGGTCTCGAGTGATTTTTTTTCACTTGAGTCACTCGGTACTAGTAACTTTCTCAATCGAATGTCACTCGGATGAAGATAAAATTCGAATGATTTTTATTGACTCAAGTCACTCGGAATATAAAACTTGAATGAATACAATTTTAAAACAAATAAAACCATGTTAATTTAACATAGAAAATGTGTATTCATTTTCGCATTAAGGTAAAAGCTACTCAAAAAAATCTAAACAAAATGTAAAAA
>DWLS01007662.1:0-10541 GCA_018246255.1 Pachliopta kotzebuea | reverse complement strand
CCCTAACCCCCCATGACCGTACCCCGCTCTCCCCCCACCCCGCACCTTCGCTGCCCACCCCAGTCTGCTTTCGCACCGATCGAGCTACAAATAGTACGTGTTCATTTTAGGTCTCACAGAATGACCCCTGCCCCTAGGCTAGCAACACTGACTTCATAAGGTCAATATTGACAAATGGCTGCTGTATGTCACTTTCTGTACGAAAGAGTATAAACATCGTTAAGCTTTTATTATAGCTACAATAAAATAATGGAAACTATTTGCCGTCTATGTTGTTCAACGAAATTTGTTAATAATTATATATTTGATGAAGAAAACGCACTGTTTTTGAAAATGTCGTTGTATTTACCCATCAAGGTAAGAAATATATACCAATATTCATCTGAATGTTTGCGTGCTTTTATTTAAAATTATTTTATTTCTGCAGGTTTTGAAAAACGATCGGCTCCCTCAAAAAATTTGCGATAAATGTAGCTGTAAAATAAATGACTTGTATCAGTTTTGTAACGAGGCTATAGAAGTCCAGGCAAGGTAAGAATCGTTTCCAATGGATGCAGCGGCCGCGGCGATACTTTCGTATAAGGGTTATGTCAATATACAGGAACATCCCAACTCAATTAAAAAAATACACGATTTCTGTAACGAGGTAACAACTGTAGAAAATTAGTACTTGCTACCTTGTGGTATTTAATAACATACTTTCCCAATATACATGGATGCTATGTGAAACAGTAATTTACAATTTTGGGAGGCCTATATTCAGGTAATGATTTATTTAAGATGAAATTAAAATAATGGTGACTATTACACTGATCTCCTAGGAGCATAACATTAAAACTTGATTAGTCTATCTACTAATATATGAATGTGTAATTATTTCAGATTGCGCACTCTTTTAATAGCATCAGGCATTCCACTCAGTGACTTGGACATATACCCTGTAAAGTTGTCTAACCCCTCACCTTCCCCAACCCCTTTGAAAGTCAATATGGTCCATGATCAGGGGACTCAAACAGAACCAGATAAATCAATAGATTTGCAAGAGGTAGTTCCAGTAAAAAAGGAAGAGGTTATTGAACCTGCTAACCAAACTTCACCTCCAATATCTGTAAAAACAGAAAATGATGTATCAGATATTGAAAGTATAGGAGCTACAAATGGTACATATTCTGATGACAGTGAAGACTTGTCTCTGCACAGCCTTAAGGAAATTAAAAGAAAAGAGAATGGATATGAGGAGAGTAAGAATGGACAAATTCATAATATGAAAAGAAGTAGAAAGAAAAAGAGCAAGTTAAATGATTTAGAAATTCTCATAAATTCATTTCCAGTTACTTCAATCTCTGTACTGACAAATGAAAATAAAAATATTAATGTTGATAATAAAGAGGAGAAAGTGGAAACAGAAATTATTGAACATGACCTGCTTCATACAAATAGGAAGAAAAGAAAAAAAGACAAACTGCGGGATGTCTACCAGTGCTGCAACTGCACGGAGAAATTTACAGACAAAACAGAAATTCTTAAGCATTACAAGTAAGTTCATCTGTTTGTAACTTTTAAACCCTTTGCACTACTAGCAGTCTGGCGCGGCTCAACATGGTAACTGGAGAGGGGTTCGCCACCCATTTGATTCATGTTTCATTTACATTTGCACAGTGCACTATTATCGCAATATATTGTACTTTGGTACACAGCTGTTTAGAATATTGTAGCCCAGTTTGGAACTTGAATTATAACATCCATATCAAACTATAGGAAAGGGTTTTAAAGCAGTTTTTGGTGTCTGTGTAATTTAAATTTAATCTAGTAAACTGTCTAATTATGAGCACCGCTTCCTATACTTTCAGTTGACCAGCCTTAGACAACGTAGACAGTTCCTACATATAATATTCTTTTACAAAATACCCAACGGTCACTGCGACACACAGAACCTCCTGTCCAAGATAAACATATCTGTTCCCAGACAACTTCCTAGGTGTTGTAGGTAACAACCTTTCTCTAATACAAAAGCCTATACAAGTTTAGGTTTGTGTTATCTGTTTAACAGACTTTTAAGATCTTATATTAAAATGCAGAATTCCATACCACCGACGCAGCAAACTACAAAAACATTAACTTGGACCATCCTCATGAACTGTTGATATATTTTGTGATCATTTAGACAGATTTAAAATTAAAGTGACAAATATATTAATTTCATAATAATAATAACATTAGACAAAGTTCAATAAATTAGATAATTTTTCACAACAATCTAAACTTCTTGTATCTCTCTAATATTTGCTGCATGTTTACTTCTTACTATCTGTACACATATATATACTATACAACACATACACTACTACATAACATGTAGACAAGACGCTCTATATTATTGTAATTTGAAGTACTAAATGGTGTTAGTTAGTAGACACAACTTGATAAATAAATAAACAGTTGATTAAAAAATTTGTCTGAATCTGTTTCCTTTAAATGGGTTTTGGTTAATTGATAAGGTTGATTCTTGATAGCTTCCTAACATTATTGTCCCCAAATTTAGAAAAGTTGCTATAAACACGGGATTCTCTTACCCTCTTAGGGCATAATTATTGTCTTCCTGTACTGTTTCAGTAACTAATTCTCCTTTGAAAAATAGTTCAAAAACCTTTGGATTCTGTTATATACAAGCTGTTCTACATGCCTTTCCCTTGACACCAATGTTATCCGATTACTTTCTGGATAAAGAATTAGTAATAACGCTTGTGGACCAATAGCCGAGGGGCCAGAAGATTGGTTGTTTCGAACCAAATGTTCCCTTGCGCACCACAAGAGTGCAAAAAGTTCATTAGTAAATGTTATTGTGTGCAACTGAAAAAAATTATTAATTATTATGCTGGCGCCTTCTAATGAAGAAGTGCAAAAGCGTGCCACCACTGCCATGTGGATTTGGATACATTTGTTGAGGGTTGTTCACCTGGATTGTTTTTCCTAGTGGAACCGTCAAGGTATTTGCCACAGGACGCATGCACATGTAGCTACTTACCCGGGGCCCGGTGGTTACAGGTCGCACGCGGCGCCGGCGGCGGAGCCCGCGGAGGCGCACGCGGCGCCGCCCGAGCCCGCAGCCTATCCCTTCAAATGTCCAAGGTGCAAAAAGGTAAAACTAGTTAAAGTATTCCAGAGGTTTGTTACTTTCTTTAATGAACACTACCACTTGGAATCAAGTGCTGCATAATTCCAATGCAACAGTGCGGTGACGCGTGCACCGGACCTTCATATTCATTCCTTTATTGCATGTGCTTATATTGATGTTACAATCATATTGTTAACAACTTACCTGTAAGGGCATACCAACAATTGTATATACCAGAACCATGTACAATAATAACTAAATTACATTAAACATTTTCCAATATATATAACTAATAAATTAAAAATCTATAGACTAGATTAACATGAAGCTAATTATACACAATAAAACAACAAAGTTATGTTTTGGCTTATATTAACTTAAAAATCGAATTTTACATCCTTTTGTAATATATTCATTGAGTACATCCAAATTTTAACGTTTCCTCCTATATATGTACTTTTTTAAATGTTAATTTGATATTGTATCATTAAAAAGTTCGTTAAGGCTATAATAACTTTTTTGTGTGAGAATTATTTTTGTGTTCTTTTATAAATTTATTAGTGTTTGGTATATCTTCGGTGTAGTTAGGCAAATGGTTATAAATTTTAATTAACATTGTATGTGGTGAGGTTGTGAGTAGTCATTGTTGAAGAAGGGATATTAAGTTTGTTTCTATATGTACTTTTGTTATTATGGATGAATATAAATAAAAATTATTTTTAACAAATTTACTCACCTCAAACATGTATACGCTGGTCAATGTAAGTTTTACAAAATATGGTTTAAGCGAGTTTCTTGTTTTATGTTTGCCGAAATTGTTATGCATTTTTTCTGTATAATAAATAATTCTTGCTTATGACAACTATTCCCCCACAATATGATACCATCAGCAATTCTGGAGTGTGTGTGGCCATAGTGTGCCGCTTGTGCTGTTTTCAGGTTTGTTACTTTTTTTAACTGATGGAGCGCGTATATGAATGAAGATAATTTAATTGAGAATGTTTGAATATGTTGTTTCCAGTTTATATGACTGTCAATATCTCCATTCCTAACAGAGTAGCCGATTGTAGAAAATTTATTTTTGTTGATTTATATAAATAATTTAAGGTATGTTGGGCTCTTTGATGTGGTTTAAATTGCAAGAGCTTAATTTTTTGGAGATTTAGTTTTAAATTAATACGGCCAAAGGTACGGTTAAAGTCATTCTGTAGTTAGATCAAGTATACTATGTAAATTTAACTTTAATTCATCGCGGTTTAAAAAGTGGAATGCCAATGAGACGTCATCCGCGAAACAAGTGCACGAAACGCCGGAGTGCTCCAGCAGGTGGGGGAGGTCGTTGATGTAGAGTAAGAACAGGAGACATCCCCTGCGGTATACTTGCCTGGTCTTACTTGCTTTATCTCTCCGGTACAGAAATCTGTGTTGTACTGCCACACACTGCGAGCGATTCGCAAAGTACTATTTGAACCACGAACAGGCAATTCCTCTAATACCGTTTCCATATATTTTGTTTAATAAAGTTTTACAGTTGATCCTATCACAAGCTTTGCTCACACCGAGCAGTACTCCGATTGCGTATTTTCTATAGTTCATTATATTAAGTATTTTTGTGTGAATTTATAAATAGTAAAGATAGTGGATCTAGTTTTTCGGAAACCATATTGCTGGTTGTGGAGAAAGTTGTACTTATGAATAAAAGTAACTAACCGCCTTGCCATTGCTGTCTCTAGGATTTTAGCCATCGTTGGTAATTAATGCGATTGGAGGGTAATTATTATTCGGATCCGATTTTTTACTCTTTTTATGCACGGGCTTAGGGATACTTGAGTCAGGAAAACATTCCTCTCGGAACGATTGGTTAATAGGCCTAAATAGAGGTGTCATAATTCTATCGCATATTTTTTTACTAATGTTGGCGAGATTTCATCTACTTCAGAACTTGATTTATTTTTTAAAATCTTTATTATATTATACGTTTCATTTAGTTCGATTGGCTTTAAGTACAATGTGGCAGGAGTAATATTCAAAATTGTAAACATTTTTCTCACATTCGGAATTACACGAATTACATATCGATGTAAAGAAATTGTTAAAAGCATTTGCAACCTCCTTAGGATTTTTGAGACATGATTTTTTATTAACTAAGTTAATATTTTAATTCATAGTTATTTTTTTTTTTTGCGCTGTGTTACACTATTTACTATGTTCCACGCGGCTTTATTTTTATTTTTTGAATTTTCGAATTTTTTACCTAAGAAATTTTTTTCGACATTAAGATTGCTCTTTGAAGCCTTTTTCGTAAATAATTTACAGTGCCGGTCTAATAAATCGTTTTTTATTTGAGAATTTAATAAATTTCCCGACCTTTAGTTTCTACAGGTGTTCTCGATCCTGGTGATAATAAGTTTTTTACTCGTTTTTAATGTGATAGTTTCTTTTGGTATGCATTTATTTAAAATTTCGTTGTGTGTGTTTGAAAATTTATTTTAATTTTCATTTACTGATTTTGTAGGTGTTATGATTTTCTCTCAATTTATAGATTGAAGAAGAATTCATTTATAAATCGTATGATATTATGTTCGCTAAATATTCTTTTGATCCCTGTGAATTTTTTGTATTCGTACTTATCAGAAATAGTAAGCCATTATGATCACTGAATCCGAAATCATGAATTAGTAATTTATTATTTGGAGTCCTGAAATTAATAAACAAAAGATCTCTAAGCATTTATTAATTCCAGTGGGTTTATGAGAAATTTGGTAGAAATTTCGAGACAATATAAAGTTAGTTATTGATTTTTTTTAATGGGTTATTTGTCAATAATCGATGTTTAAATCACCACCTATTATATTGGATTTATTATGATTTTTTTCTAATAAATTAAGTAGGTTATCTAAATTTTTTAGGAATATAACTTTGTATTTTTAGTTTTATTTAGTTTGCTGCTCGGCCAGTACAAATTTATTACAAGTAAATTAAATGTAGGTATTTGTATGGCACAAATCTCAAAATTATTTTACTGCGACAAAAGTTTAATATCACGACTATTTATTGTTTCTAGATAGTTCTTCGTCAAAATGCATCCTCCTGCGCGTTCTGTTTGCTTTCAAGTTTTGCGACAAAAATACGACCATGTGTTGTCGTACTTTTGTTGCCGTTTATCTCGAAAACCTTTATTTTTTCTCTATTCAACTATGTTTCACTTAAACAAATAACTTCAGTATAAAGATTTTCTTCTCTCCATGCTTCAAGAAAATGAATTTTATTGCAAAGGTTTTGCCTATTTTGGTACAAAATAGAGAAGTCAGTTCCGAAAGGGCGGGGATGTAGTTGATGTCGGAGGGTCGTTTATTGTGGAGTTGAACAAGTTTTCTGATTCATATTTGGAAAAGTTAGAATTAAATTTTTGTTTTAAATTTCCCATTTCTTCATTAATTTCTTTTTAAACAGTGTTCAGTATATTCTTTTCCGTTTATTATTAAGTTATTGTTCTTTATAAAAGCGCATTGTCCCTTTTTTCTTGCATTTAGCATAGCCAATTTTAATTCTCTTCTTTTTCTTTAGTAAATATTCGTTAAGGTATTCGGAAACATTTAATTTGGAGTTTTTGAAGTATATAGAATTCTGTAAATTATATTTTTTTAGTCCTTTACTGTTCAATTCAATCTTAAGAGGCATTTTTAAACTCTTTCTTTATATGAATGTCATCTCTTTAATGTATTGGACTCCAATATAGTATATCTTTATTCAAAATTTCGTTTAAGATATATGCAACACGCTGTAACAATTCATTTCCAGTTTCCCAGAAATTGGTGGTTAATCCGTGGAGTACAACAATCTTTTCATTGTCTATTGTCGAGTTTTGAGAAGCATGAGGGTTGATTTGTATTTCTAGAATTTTTTTGTACCATGATATATTCTTCTTGTAATTTTGCACATTCATTCTGTAGAGACTAAATTTTACTATCCAAGAGAGAGATTATTTCCCAATGTATTAAATTCCACGTGCATTTCTTTTTTAGTTGGCTTCTATTCCTGTGTAAAACTTTGTAGAACATCTTCGATTTCTGTTTTTATGGTCACGCCAATTTATGATAGCATAATCTTATTATTTTCTTTAATATTCCGTTTCATCACTGTATTTAATTGACACAAACTTGTTGATACTATTTTCGGTGATGACTGGATATTTTCACCAGTTGAAGGATAATCGAATAGCATTGTGTTTTTAAGGAATAAGCACTGAGTCGTCTACAACGGGAGATATTGCTTGGCGTCGTAATTCACGTTTCGTAACGTTAATTTTCTTTTTCGATGAAATCATTATTTCATCGTCCTGGTATTGGTGTACAGGTATTTCCGTATTGTCTTTTTTACTCATTTTCGAGCGACATAGAGGGAGGGCATTTCCAAGCATTTGTATGTTCCTTGGTCATGGTATTAATAAATCTTTTTTCAGAAACATTAGCGCATTTGACGTCATATTTGTTGTTGCATATTGAACTCGTAAGAAAGTACCTATGTGGTATATCTTTTCTGCAGCCCACACATGCATGAGCCATCCTCTTTTGATAATTTGCTTCGATATTACTTTGTATGTACCGATGTTATTCGCGCTAGCGACACCTGGTGACATTATGAACTAATGAATTTTTAGGTATTTTCACAGATGGCGCTGTATTGTATTTTCATTTGGACATTCGTACTACAAATTATAGTTGATTTATTTTAACACATTCAACGCCGACCACTTGGATCCGAGTGTAGTGGGAGTATTGTAGCGGCGCTTCCCACTCGGATCCGAGCGAGCGGCTCGTTCATCTTCTAGCAGTCAGTAAGGCACGAGTGTTTAAAGCGATTGTACGTTGTTTTACGCGCTCACTCTGATATTATAGTTAACTTACTTACTTATTAAAATAATAGTAATAACCATGTACATTCATATATATATTTAAATATTCCTATAAACTTAATCAAAATTTGCCTTAAAAAAAAATTGGTTTCCAGGTATCGCTTTCCATTATTTCGAAGGCAGTGAATGTGTTAAGCTGTTTTAATTTGCATACGTTTCTTAGATTGTATACTTACTGAGTTAGTAATATTCCGTGTAAGTTTAAAAACTCAAAAAATATTTATACCGCATTGTATATGGAGCTTGTGTGTATTCTGGAGAACCAAATTTTTTACCATGTACGATATTTCAATTTTATCACTTCTGAACTGTAATAGTTTTTGGAACTAACACTGTTCCTTAAGCCTTCTGTATTTAACTTCAAAATTATGCATGAATTCACTTTTTTACTTGCCGTTAAGTTAATTATGTGAAACTTTAATAAAATTTATAAGTTAACGTTTACTCTGGCACAGTACCCGCAACACTACCTTCCGTCACCTTGCACATGCACCGGAGCCACCGTCCTGCATTTTATAGGAACATGATTAGCAGATTGTGCTAGGTGACGAGATTTGCGTTGTTGCGGTTCGATGAAAACATTTGTTTACAGCATTATTTTAATTTTGTTATCAGGATGTGGTCTCTCTCCGTGCAACTGAATGTTGTTGTTGATGAGTTTATTTGTAATTAAGGTGCTGCAGGCGGGCGAGTGGGCGGCGCATTGGCGGCGGCACTGGGAGCGCGACCGGCAGCCCTTCCGCTGCCGCCTCTGCGAGAAGACCTTCCGCGACTCCTACCAGCTGTTCAGGCACGGTATGCGTAATCTCTCGCGACCGCCCGCCGGTCTCGTGTCGGTGTGTACGTGCCGTGTGCAATGCACCAGACATTACGACGGTTTGAATGGTGCCGTACCTTTACAACTATGAGACGTTGAGATGTACCATCTTATCCCAGAACGACGTGAGTAATGAGATGCTGTGTATACCTACTTATTCTCAGCTCCCGTTCCGCCGCGGTCGCCGAAAAAAGCTCTCATTTTATGTATAACTATGTACGTTTTTGTTTTTGATAGTACGTATAACGAACACATGTTTTTTTAATGTATGTACAAATCTTAGATATATCGATTTTTATTTTGCAAGAATTGACTCATTTATGTCAAACCGCTAGCAAAATAAGGAAGAATTGACATCAAATATTGGTCGATACAGATAAAAGAAATGTACTTTGCCAAATGACTAACGAAAGAAATAAATTGTTTCGAACTACACTGTAAACTCTTTATAACGAAACGCAAGGAAGCGAGCATTTTTTATCGTTATATGATTTAAAGTTATATGGAGTGTTGAAAAATAACGGAACATTAAAGATTATTGTTATTTTTTAATGTATGTATATTTATCATATAATTAATAAATACATAGTCAGTTAACTTTGACTGACGTTTTTTTTTTTACTTTGCCAGTGCTTGTTTTGTATTTTCTTATGTATTATATACATCTCATCATATGCGATGGAATCTTCTTGATTAAACAATAAACAATTTTTCTATTAACTTAGTGTCATCAAGCGCTAGTTGAATAGTTGTATTCCATTTTCTCACGTTCTCTTCAAAGAACTGCGCTGTCATTCCAAGCTGCCTTATTTGCTTCATGTGTGACTGTTAACTGTTTCATATTCTTGAAACATTAAGGGGTTTTTCGATTTGTGTGTATATGACAGACCTGCAATATTTTCTAGAAGTTACACTTGTTACATGGGATTTTATATAAAACTTGTCTTTATTTTCACCTATTTTTTAAATTTTTAAATTTGTAAGTTATGCATGAGCTGGCCGGCGGTTGCGCCGCGCCTCGCGCTCTCGTACTAACTCTTAATTTCATCACTACTGAGTACACTGCAGCAGGGTAAGAGCATTCGACACAAACTTGGCTCACCAGGTGACAGTATAGCTTGCAGTCTCGTCTCATCACGCAGCCGAGCTGGACAGATTATTATATCTATGAAAATAGTATTCACTGCGGCGCGAGGCAAGCAGCGCGTCATGTTTCAACACGCTGCTTACCTCTCGTGTGTATTACACTCTGAAGCGGCCGGGAAATGTTTATGTCTAGTGCAAAACTTTAGTTTTAGTATCTGAAATTGCCAAACGTTAAATTCCGTCTTGTTTTATTAATATTTTGTCATTGCAAGATTTTTGTGACGTGGTCGGGCTGCGCAGGTCTGGCGCACGAGGCGGAGGCGCCGGGCGGCGCCGCGGACAAGCGCTTCGTGTGCGACCTGTGCCCTGAGGGCTTCGTGTACATGCGGTGAGTGGGCGGCGCGGAGCAGTTCCGCATTAGCTAATATAAAGATTGGTGTTTGTTTAATCACACCGGTAAATGAGGTTAAGCGTCGCGGGTGTAGCGGGTGTAGAGTGTGTGGAGTGGGGCGGCCTCATGTGAGTGGTGCACGTGCACGTTGCGCAGGTGCATGCTGTCGCACCGCGCGCGCGCTCACCCCGAGGCGGCGGCGCGCGCGCCCGCGCTG
>DWLS01007661.1:0-10541 GCA_018246255.1 Pachliopta kotzebuea | reverse complement strand
GGAGCGCCGTGTCCTCCGGCGCTCCGCACTCGTGGCAGGCCGGGGTCGGCTCCCTTCTTGCGATCTGATGCAGGTACATCCCGAAGCAACCGTGTCCGGAGAGTACCTGCACCAGGCGGAGGAGGCACCGGTACCTAAACCATCCGTAACGCAGAATGACCATCAAGTTGATTTTAATGGGTACTATTCCCACATCCCCTGTCTTCTTCTCAAGGTATGTACTGAATATGAATAAAGAAGTACTAACCAATGTTGCTAGACATTAGTCTTTATTAGCAGATACAAGTATATAGTTTGTAAACATTTGATTCTGATTCATGTTATAGATTTAAAGATGTGATGATCATCTGCCATCATCCAATAGGTCCAGTGCTGTCTACATCCAATGGTTTGAAGACATATAATACATTTTTATATAAAACATACGTGCTGTTATAATAAATCCGGAGTACAATGAGCACGTAGCGTATGGCGTGGTGGTGGCGGTGGTGGTGGGGGAGGCGAGGACTTATAAATTTCATTTGCAGGCGGGATCCTTTATTCAGGTTATTGTAACGATGTTTCAAGTTATGTGACGTAACGCGACAACTTTTCGCATGAAATGTGGAGACGTAGTGCGCGAGGCGCAGGTGCCTCCTTTGACAAATAATACTTCGATAAATGTCTTAACATATTGCCATTTCAAACGGACTTTCCCACAAAGGAGACTCCATCCAATTTGATGTATTTTTTGTTATGTATCAATCATTGAAAATAATTATTATATTGTATCTACATTGTATAGAACTCTTCGTCAATTATTTTTAAGGATCTACCCTGTATATAAACGTTTAATAATTAATTAAATCATTACTAAATATTAAATAAGGGTCCTGTACTTCGAGTTAGTGTAACTGTTTATTTTAAAAGAAGACGTACAGTAGTTTGCAAAAAGGCTGATGTATTTTTTTACTTAAAAGACTAAACCTTTATCATATAAAAAGTTTACAAAACTTGCGAAATGTTTTTATGCTTTGCCAAAAAGATATTCATATGACCTTGAACCTGAGCATAAAAAATTGACCAGTTTTTTTCAAAATATTAATATTATTGATGACATATATATGTTAACCAGGATACAAGATTATTATTAGACATATATGATTATATTAAATCGATTCGCATATAAAAAAAGGTTATCCAGGTAGCGAGCGGCTGCGATATGATATAAAAGGGAGAGAATGTTTACGACAAAATAACCCAGCGGCCACATATTTATTTCGAAACATTACAATCTTCGCCTCCGGGTATGAAAATCAATTGAAAATTCATGGGACCTAAAAAGGTTTTATTGGCCATCCCTTTTAAATAAGCTTAGCGTGCAATTTATATACGGTATCGAAAAATATTCGAGTTTATTCAAACAGTACACAACTCGGGCCAACTACATGCAAATTGCTATTTCCTAAGCACGAGAGTTCATTATATTTGAAAATAGATGTTACTACTAAAGTGAAAAGATTATAGGTTAAGCGATGTGTGAAAAAAAATTTAAGCATCTGATTTATGGTACTTTTAAGTTTTTATGGAGTTTGGTTGTTTCTATTTATATCTTTTGTTTATTTATTTCTTTTTCATTTTTACTCGAGATTTTTACTCATGTGATATTTCACTCTTTGCCAAAGGTTTATTTACTAATAAAAAGATTTTTTAAGGAAAAAAATTTATAATAAGCCTTACACTTTCATGAAAGGTGTGAAAGGAGTAGAAGCTATTTTATAACAAATCGCGATACAAAATTAAATTTCTGGCGAATTCCAAGTAAAAATACAGTTATCGTTGATTCAAGGCAGCGCCGGCTTGGGGTGTTACTCGAATTACCGTCTGCACTTCTTACAGTTTGAGGTGCGAAATACTAATGAGCAACGCCAGCTGGCACACGACACAAACAATATTGAACCTTAAGAACAGGGACCCAAAGTCAAAAACCTGTTTCCTCTATCCCTAAAACATTTCTGGAATAAAAACATTGCATTAACATAAACGGACGTGCAAACAAAGATGCAACCGAAACGATTGTGAATCCAATTATAAACACTAAATAGAAATTCAGCTCTTTTAATGTTCCCACTGCTGGGACTCCGAATCCTTCTCTCACAGAGTCAAGGGTCATATGTTTAGGAAAGCGGTTGTTCTTGTAACATGTTGGATTGCTCCTTTCCTCTTCCGGAAGTTCAAGTTCAATAGGAATCGTAACGCCATACGGTGACTCATCACCGATACGAAAAGGAAACATATTTTTTTAAACTTGACTTACATTTTACGTGAATTTATATAATTTTTATATGCGCAGAATAGACTTGCTCTCCTATGTACAAATAACTGGAACACAGCATTTTAACAGCAATTTGAAATTGATAGTGGTAACTAGCCAAGTCGGTTTGTAGAACCCATGTGTGGATGGATAAAGGCAGTGGTTCCTTTTAGTCTCTATTACCAGATCGTGTCAGCATAAAAGAGTGATGCGTTGACTTAATCCGCAACACTTGTAACCTTCAAACCGGAAGAACTGAATGGATTTTTCAGGATAAAGTGAAGTACAGGAGAAGGAAACGAGAAATCTGAAATCTGAAATAAACAGTCTATAACTCTTCCGATTAAGGGGTAACGAAGATCTAAAGTAGCACTGCGGAAGAAGGAAAAAGTGATAAAGAAAAATTACACTTTAAATCAAAATCGTGAACTTAGTATCCAAACCATGAAAATAAGCCCCTAGGCCATTCAGGTACATTCTAATCTTATAAAGTAATAAGACCACGCATGCATTTTATTTATTGCTTATAGTGTAAAGTATTTCATTGATACAATCATGTATGATGTTATTTCTATAATTTTGAAAACCTAATATATATGTGTATATAATATCTCTGTAATATATCTCTATGTCCCTTCTTCCGCAGTGCTCCTTTAGATCTTCGTTATTTCCTTAATCGAAAGAGCTATAGACTCTTTATATCAGATTTCTCGTATATATATAAATATATGTATATAGGTGATTAAACAAATAGTACAAATGAAGTAATACTATAGCTACCATAGAGTTCATAAAGTAAAATTAAAATATTATTGGATTAAATCAAGTTACCGCGCACATTTTAATCCGTCGGAATTGGCCCCTCGCAATGAATTTCATTTGGAAATTCATGACATCAAAAAGGGTTTCATTATCATACCCTTTTAAAAAAGGACTAATTTACCCATATACTAAGCACCCCAAAAAATTAAGTTATTTTATAAGTATTTATAACGTAAAAGCATATTTTTGTTTTGTAAAAATGTTGAATAAATTCCGTTACATTTGTTTGTGAAAGTGTTTAAATGATATTTACATTGTAAGTTATTATTGAGCTATGTTTTACGTATGAGTATAATAAAGATATCAACTGAAACACACTTGTTTGTTCTAAAAGAGGTTAAACAATAAAACAACAAATATTATAAATGTAAACGTAATTCAATAAAGTACAAAATGATCATTGCACTTAAAAGTCAATCGTTTCCAACAGATCTACCTAACGTAATAAATAAAAGGCTGATTTTTACAACGCCGTAAACACATTCGCAGATGGCTCTAACAATACCGCCGTTGAAACGCAAAGGAAAGTTATGAAAAATCGTAACTAAATCTCGCGATAATCCCGGCGAGCCGCGAGGACGGCGCATGAGACGCCTGACCGGGAATACATAACGAAAATTTATGAAATTCTATTTGCAAATTTATCAAAGGACCAAAAGGATCCTTTTGACGGGATTTTTGTATCGAATAGTAACATAGTTCCAACATATCCAATACATAAAAACTCTCCTCTATTACAAACATTTTCTACAAAGGAAACAATTTTTTAAAAAGAAAAAAGAGACCTTTGTAGAAGAGAAATTCCTTCTAAATTATTTAAGTAAAATACCTTTTAATTTTAACTATTTAGGAGACCTAAAAAGTATTAACAGGTGTAATATGTAGTAAAATATAAGAGAGTAGGTGTCAAATAATACACATGTACAGCGGATAATTTAATATGAGCGTAGACGTGGACAAAAGCTACCGTATCCCGGAGACCCGTGCCCCGGGGCCCGAGATATGACAGTAGGAGTAGGTGACACATTGGATACGTCCCCCGTAAAGTGACTCACTCGCAAATTTCATTTGTAGATGGAATTCTTTATACACGCGCCATATTCTAAAGATGTCTCGCGTTAGGCGACGTGACGCGGCAATTTATCACTACAATAAAGGAATATCGAATGCGTTCTCTTACACAAAGATTTCTGTATGTTTTCTATATAAAAAAATAATAACGTTACACTTACATCACAGCCATGTCATTATCACAAGCAAGTTTTTTATTAATAAAGTTCCCACTGCAGGGAATTGAAGCCTAGTCCCACAAGAAGAAATTGAAGCTATTTATCTACAAACTAATTGCGTTGGATGACACATTTTAATGAAAGCAATTGTTCTTGTCTCGCAATAGTTTACTTCACAAGAAATTTAAGCTTAGTGGTGGCTGATCTATCACGGATGAACATTCTTTTTTTAATTTTTGCAGTTGTTTAAATATTGTCGCGTTAAAGTAGTAAACCCTCTAATACCCGGCCCTCGTCACCCGAACCTTTTTCATTAGTAAGCCCAAATCTGCAATCACCGCGCCCGCCTTCTAAATCCAAAGGTTTATTACATGCTTAAGCAAATGTTTGCGAAACTCCAAGTTTATTGCTTTCGAATTTTATTTGAACTAATTTAAACATTTCTAACTATATCATTCTTATGTAAAATTAAATTTAACTTGAGCATTAACAAAGTCCGTCACTATTTGATAGTTTGAGCATTATCGAATGCCCAATAGTGTATTTTTAGACTTTGAGTATTTGTGCAAAATTTGTTTTATACCGCTTTCTTTAACATCGCTTTGTCTTAAAAAGAAAATTAGTCTGTCATTCACAGCTTAGTTTAACTTCTTTCTTGTGTATATGTATAAACAGAATATTTATTTAAGTTCATGGATAAAGGATTGAGCCAGAGTACATACTCGCGATGCTTTCATTAAGTTAGTATTTTTTTGTACTTTATTAATAAATGTTATCCAAAAAATATATTAAAGACAGTAAAAATATATTATAGTATTGATTGACATACATAAATTAAAATTTTTTCGTTAATCGAATAAATCCGATCTAGCTATATTGATTTCGATGTAACGTTTCCTTGCTGAGCTTACAACGAATCCAACATTCAATTATCTAAACGTCAGAGGAAATTACGATATGAAACTGGCGAATAAGGCCAAAGAGCCTCCACTATGAACAAATACCTGTGTGGAATAAGGAAGTCAAAAAAATACAGGAAATGAAAAAAAAAATTGTAGTAGTAGTACAGCTCTTGTTCAATTTTTAAATATTTGTGAAAATCTAAAATATTCTATAATTATTTATTTCTACATTGTTTTTGTTACCATAAGGAATATCTTTTAATTTTTTTTTACATGTAATAGGTCTAGTACTGTTTGACTGCAATTTCAACTGGTTAAAGACGAAAGGGTAGACCGTACTCGCCCAGAATATTCTAGCTTTGATATGTTGACCAGCCGTAGCAAAAGAACGCTGTTTTGATGGAAGATTTACTATACAATTAAGTCAGACGGGTTCAAAGAAAATGTTACCATAATCGAAACTGGAAAACATGTAGCCTCGGATCGAAGCTCTGTATTACAAGACCAGCGCAAACACATTACCATGCAGGTAGTTAATGCTACTTTAATTTATGCAAGTGGAATATCCCACAAGATTCTTCTTAATATTTGAAGATTAATCAGACAGAAAGACTAACTTAAAACTTTAAATTTCACGTTACATTATTATCTATTTCAATAAACAAGTTAAATTCATTCATTTCTTTTTAACAAAACTTACTCGTCTCGCGAAATGTACTAAAGTATCTCGAAAGCATCTTCGGAATGATGAATAGAAACACGAAATAAGGTAATAAGCGCTCCGCCATACCCGGGACGGAGCTCAATTCAAAGGAGCGGTCTTATCGCATCTCCAGATATAAAATTAAATTGCCAAGTAAAAATATAGTTATTGCTGATTCAGCGCAGCTCTGCTTTTATAACAACGCGAACCAACGTCTGCACTTCTTACCATTTGAGGTGCGCAATACTAATGAGCGATACTTGCACACCTGGAAGGCGATTTAATTGAAACCGTATCCCCATGGAATAGAGCACAAATTCAAGTTACACAAAAATTCTATCTTCTAGGGATAGTACATCGCATTATCATTTAAGACAACATACTCTGCCGACCTCTCTTGTAATATAATAACAAATTTGCATCCGAAAATAACTTAAGATCCGTTTTACTATATGGTTTGTATTTAGATATAATTTATGCGATATGCCGTACTAGCATATGTATTCAAGTTATAAAATCTAGCTCTATAATAGCACGCCTCAAACCATATCTGAGACAAACAATAAACACGAGTGGGTAAATATGAATTCCATCGGCTGGTGTACACAACTGCTTGGATTTCAGTGTTGAGATAAATTTACACATACGTACATAATCTAATTCTTGAATTAAATCATGTTTACACAGTCACTTTAAATCAATTAATAAATTTCATGATAATTATTAAATCGTCATGCTCTGTGAGAACTAATAATCAATTTAATAGCTGTTTGCCTTTTATAACAATTATAATTACGATATTAAGGTAATGCCGATAAGAATACCAAAAAAAGTATTATATAAACAAACACACAAAAAATCACAGAAAAAAAGATATTATTGAAAATTAACACATTTGGCCTTTGTAATATACACATTACGGTTTAAGCAAAAAAAAGAATATATTAAAATAAACTCAAAAGTTAGATCGATAACAAAATTTAAAATTTGAAAAGCCTTGTTGCCACTGGCCAAAGGTGAGTTAGTGAATGTAATATTTCAATCATAGCTTTAGATATAGAAACATGTAAATGTAAACTCAAGCTGTCTAAAATGGTTTTTTCGAAGTTCTACTAGTCAACAAAACCGGCAAAGTGTTCACCTGATGGTAATGGCCGATAACAACGTGGCGCTAGTTAATATGGTACATACTGCACCACATTGCGCTCCTCGCTATGACACAATAGTTGTTAAATCTCGTTACTACAGTAATTTCACTAACATATACTACAAGCGGGAACACAGTAATGTTTGCACACTACAGGTTGACAGCGTAAATAGGATATAGGCAGTACCTACCTGCACAGTCTCCAGCAACGGAGACCTACCACCAGTAGTATCAATCGTTTAGCAGCGTTGACCGCACTTATAAATTGATCCCAACAGTTAATTTTAATCTTCTTCATCAGCCCGTAGACATTCACTACTGAACACTGACTTCTCTCAATAGCGAGGAGATTTGGGCCGTCTCCCACCACGCTGGCCCAATACAAGTTGGTGTGGAGCCGGAGCTACGTTTGTTGATCAGCAGCGTGTACCGTTAGCAGGTGAGAATAACTTGGGTCCCATGAGCTGTTAAGTGGGACCCCTTACACCCTATCTATGTATGGAATCTTGATATAAAAAATTTAATATAAAGGTGCTATTGTTCGAAATTTCCCCTCAGTCGTTTAAATTATAACTGACAAAAAGCTAAAATATTAATATAATTAATTCAACAAAACCCGCCGACGTCCGGGGCTAATAGAAAGACAGAAGGCTTATTCTAAGTAGCACTCGGAGCTTTATTAACTTGACGAGCAAAGTGGTGCCGTTACGAGAGAAGTGATTAGATAAATTGTTTCAAATATCGATATAGCTGTTATTTTGTACGGCTGGCAATATTATTTTATAATAGAGGAAGTTATAGTATAATATTTTAATAGTTACAAGCGCTTACTCTACAAAGATTACCAATAACGTTTATTAAATTAGCAAAGTATTTTATGTAGAGAATTTACAAAAATTATTAATTATGTACTCTAATAAAAAGAAATTTATATACATATAACATATTTAACACCGTGACTGGCTTTACAGCTTACCTCAATATATATTAACGGATATTTGTTACTAAAGTAGCCTTACACATATAATATCATAATAAAGGTAACTGATAGCTGCCTAAGAATATAATAGCATCACAGGTGGCTGGATAAGGAATAGCACAAAGGACATTGTTAGGAAAAATTCTGACCTTTAAGTTATAAAGGATAAAACATGTCATAGATTGAGATATTATTAGCTTGTGATCGAAACCGTTTATTTTAGTTTTGAAGAAGTTCTGTGCTTTTATTAACTAATAAACTTTCGATCTTGCTTGGACAAGAGTCATTAAATAATTTTTAATAACTTCAGCGATAAATTATTAACATTATCTATCTTTTTCAATTGTTCCTCACTATCACCTAAAATTGCTCGGTATATTATTTGAAGCCCCTAAATCTCTTTCCACAATAATTAGTGTGTTATTTACAATAGTCAAACATTGCTATATGAATAAAACATTCAGCCCTAAACATGAGTACAAGAGCACTTAGATAAAACTAATTTCACTTGACCCGTTTCTTAGCACTTGAACAGAGTAAAGAGAGTTCTACTTAACTGGACACAGGTACATACATGTTTGGTTAAGAGAGTTCTTTTGGATAAATAGGACCGACGCCAACAAATTTGGACGATGCAAACATCGCGTGGTGTTGTTAGGAATAATCATTAACTTTCGACCTTAAAAGAGAGATGTTAAAACGTACATATAATTTTTTTCTCTCTTTTTTAAGTAAGCGAGGATCTTAGAAAAGACATTTTGCGGTCTCAAGTTGTGAGGAGAATGTAACTCACTATAATCCACTTTACAGTCATCCACAGCGTCTACAGAGATGGTATTTTCCAAACGTGGATTTTATAAAAAAAATCCTTTCCATAGTTTCAACGTTTGTAAAGCGTAAATCCAAATGCATATAAAGATTATACAGGAAAAATGTCGATGTTCATATGGATTATTTTCGTATGGACGTAACAAAAACTGACTTGGCTTGAAATGGAAACTGAAACATTTTTATCATATTTGTACAAGTTAAAATAAACTTCTATTCCAACTTACTTTCATTTTTTTTTTCACCTAAACTCATAAAAGCACGAGATTCTATATTATATTAAAGGAAATATACTTATTCGTGTGTTATAGATATATTTGAAAATATAAAAGTTTTCGATACGTGATATACTGAAAGGTATGATTTTAACACTTATTGATATATTAACCATCTTCATATGTAAAGACTTATATGATACAGTCTAACATCGCTTACTTCTGATTTTCCGGAACCGTCACCAAACGATCTACCAATACCGTATTTGGTCATATGCGGCCGACAATCTAGATCTTTACCGCCACTGCGGTTAAGTCATCAAAGAAATAAATCCTGCTTATTGCCAAATACAACAGTAAGTTCTCACTATAAAGAAAATATTGTATAAAAATTAAACAAACCGAAAGGCGACGCATCGTCTTACTATCCGGATATCTATTACATCATAAGATTAGAATGTACCGGAATGGCCTAGGAGCTAATTTTCATGCTTTGAACGTTTAGGTGATGAATTCTATTCTCATTGAAATTACTTCTTTTCACTTCATCCACAGTCTTTACTGTGACCTTTCATATTTTCTTAACCGGAAAAGCTATGGACTTTTTATTTCAGATTTCGCGTCTCCTTATCCTGTACTTCATTTTATAATAAAAGGTTATCCATGTAGCTCTTCCGGTTTAAATATTACAAGTGTTGCGGAATATTTAAGTAAGCGCATCAATATACTTTATGCTGATGCAATCAGGTAATTAAGTCTAAATAGTAATGTTTTATAAAAAAAAATATTTAGTCTCTCTGAATTAACCTAATTATATTAAAAAGGAAAATTCATTACTTTAGAAGAGGCCGCGTGATAATGTCTCGGGTGTCTTCTTTCATTTTTCAAACGAAAATTCATCCACTACAGTTATACAACGGGCACCGGTCCATTAAAACAATGGGAATTATTAAGATAGCTTATTATGCCGAGACACGCGGTAAGGCGTGCGGTTGACGTAGCGCATTGTGCTACGAGACTGCCACGGAACTCTGTGCCCTGGGTCCATTAACATAGCAACTGCCACTTTGTACAAAATATTTTTCAATGTTTACGATTTGATACATGTCTTAAAGCACGTGGTATTAGTTGTTATACTAACTACACATTAATTGAAAAATTCATTTACGCAGGCCGGATTTGACCTCGGTACCCTCAGCCACAATATATTACTATATGTATGAAACAACTACAGCAAAAGTAAAGCGTTGCAAATATATTCTTCAGTTTAATTCTTGTTATTTACTTTTGTTGGATTACTATTGTTGGAGACCGTCTAAGTACCACCGCAGCTTCTATTCCAGCCGCCAAACAGCAGTATGCAGACATTACTATGTTTGTATGTGTGTCGGTATGAAGAGCATTATAAATTAGAGAAATTACT
>DWLS01007660.1:0-10541 GCA_018246255.1 Pachliopta kotzebuea | reverse complement strand
TAGAGATGAGAATGGACAAGAAGATAAGTAAAGAAAATCTAAGCGAAATAATAATGTCGCATAATAAAGAAGTACTTCTAACATTTATGGAAAAGATTACACAGGATGCGGTTAAAAGAAACAAAAATAATTAGCCAGTAACAATGTACATTTATCGACTTTTGCGATTAGTAGATAAAAATTATAAAAACGAATAAGTATTTTATAAGCAAACAAGGTCTCCGACTATAGTCCGAGAAAGAAAAGAGTATATTCAAATAAAAAAAAAGCACCTTTAAATCGGAACACAGTAATGTTTGCACAGTACTATCCGTCAGCTGCACTATGGGCTGTGACGGTATCTACCCAGACGGTCTCTGACAAAAGAAACTTGTAACATACTGAAAGGCAGGTTAACAGTAAGGAGTCACGACACTCAGCCTTGAGAAAACGATTTACAGAGAAAGAGAAGCACGCATTATAAATCATTTATACTAAACGAACAATGAAAAGATAACTCGTTTTGTACATAAGTTTCTTTATATATTAGCTCAATTTGATTGAAAAGAATATACTTAAAGTATGATCCCTTATACATATCTAAACTCCTAAGTATCGTATAATCAGAAGGTTTGATTTCAAACCTGTTTATTATAGTGAAAAGTTTATACTATATACACAATACTTTTTTTAATCGAAAACTATTAAATTTAATTAAATAAATATATGTATTTATGTATGAATAATAATTATTTAGTAATACAAAGTAACAAAACGGAAAACGCGTATGGCTTAATTATTATACTTATTAGTATGTACTGAGATAAGGCTCCTCTAAAGTGATGTACCAAATGCTGTCTTAACCAATGGTATTATAGATATGGGTACTGCTTAAGTTTGCCATTATAAAGTTTAGTTAAATGGCTGATATTTAATGCTTTAACTTCACAAAACTATTTTTTCTTAACTTTCTTTTAACTGAAAGAAACATACAAACTTGGCATGCCATCATGTGATATAAAACACTTTGGTTAATTTTTCGCTAAAAGCTTTTTATCTACATATATCATCATCAGCCAACAGACTAAACTAGACATTGCTGGATATAAACCAAAATAATAGAAGGATTTGGGTGGTATCCCACCACGCTGGTTCAGGTTTGAAAGGAGTCAGAGCCTCGTTTTTTGATTAGCAGGGTGCACCACGAGACGGTGAAGTTGGCTTGGGTCCTTAAGTTTTCTCATCTCCCTCTAAAGGACTCCGCGGAGGACGATAGTTGGACGTGGTCTCTATCCGTCGTCTTAGTATATACGCGTGTGTTGGGGACAGCATGATTCAGAGAGGCAGCATGTTCCGAATAGAGATCCCCTGACCTCTCCAAATACTGAGGAAACCACGTGTAAAAATCTCCACATAACCTTGACTTTCCCCTTAAGGCAAAGTATTTTCGAAGATATTCCCAAAAAAGCAAAATGTGAGTTGTTACGTACTCCCTTTACGTATACAAATATTTTTATATCCTATGTCCAGCAGTGGATGTCTATCGGTTATAATGGTGATGATGAATAAAATTTGTATTAATAAACTTTGTAATATAATAAAAGGGCAATAAAGTTTGACAGCAGCAATTTGCATCAGTTTAATGGAGCGGCGTTAGGAATACTAATCAACTGCTAATGTCGGCGCCGCAGCAGACACGGATACCTAATGCTAATAAGATGTTGGGCCATCAACAATTACGGCCCATTAGATAGATAGATAGATCGTTTATTGGTCCACAAAAACCACACACATATACATGAACAAACATATGCTTAAATACAAACATATTCAGTGATTCTTGAGCTAAATACGAGTAACATTTAAATACAGTTTTGTGTGCATTATGCTGCAGCTCCGTGGACTGTTCACTACCTGGATGGTGATATACTGATTTTCAGCTACCGCCCGTGGTGCAGTCGCTTTTATTAAAAATAAATGACATGTTGGCTCATTACTATATTTAAAATTACTACACTTAAAATTAAGTACATAATTCACTTTACTAAAAAACCACACCGACCCGCATTGGGCCAGCGTACGCCGGCTCAAATCTCTTTATTAAGAAAGAGGCCCCGCGGACCCAAACTGACCCCTCCAACTCGTGATGCATCCACATCACGAACAGGAACGATAATAAATACCCGAACACAGTAATGTTTGCATATTACTATTGGGTGGTATAAATAAATGCTATAGTGGTACTTACATAGACGGTCTCCGGCAACAGAGACTCACCAGTAACAGTAACAATCGTGATGGTACAATCTTTTTGTTCACGATCTTCTCATTCATATATTAATGTTATTTTTTATTTATCGATAATAATTCATTTGCACGTAAAGGTATAAAAAGGTGGACTTAACTCCAAAAGGCATCCTCTTTTAGTCTACCGTAAGATTGAAGAGACAACTCAAGTAAGGTTGCAGTAACGTGTTATAATCTAAGATATGGTTAATAAATTCTAGTATGGTTAATATATGTATTATGCTATTATAAATATAATAAATTGGTGCATAAATCATAATAAAGATGTATATGAATCTATGTTTCTAGTATTTTGAAAATTATAAAAAATTACAGCATACTAAAAAGCTTAGGAGTGGGAAGTACTATCTAGAGAAAACTCCAACAAAGTTTAAACGTTTTTACTTTAAAGTCGTTCAGAACTTCCCAGGCAAATACTTTAACGTCAAACTCGATAAAATGTTATTTAAGTAGAGAAAAAAATATTACATATTCTCAGAGAATTCATAATTTTTTTTTAATCGACACGACGAGTAAGACGTTCACCTGATTGTAAGTGATACGCTTGCTAACGTGGCAGATTAAGATGGTATACACAGCGCTACATTGCGCTCGTCGCCTTGAGACGTAAAGTATTAAATCTCATTACTGGAGTAATGACCAGCATACAACTCTTCAAACTACGACAAAGTATATTATTAGTAGTAGTATATTATTAGTAGTAGTATATATTTGGACTTTACTTTGACTGTAGAAATAGGAGCTGCGGTTGTACCTACCTAGACGATCTCCGGTAAAAGAAACCTACCACCAGTACATACTTTTCTTAACTTAAAGAATAATGTGCTAGTGAAAATTGTTACACAGCACCGCAGTGTGCGTATTCTCTTAAACATAAAGTTATGTTATTTATAAAATATATTGGATACTTCAGTCGGATACTGAGTGAGAATAGGTAAATGATATATCATCGGCGCGAACGACTTCCAATTTCTTTCCTATACCCAAGGCGACTGTAGAAACATAACTCATTTTTAACTCGATTGTATAACTGTATATTTATGGAAATTATACGTTGAAATTTTATGAAAAATACTATACATGTACAGGGTTAAACCCTAAGCCGGGTGTAAAAAGAATCGGGCCGTTAATTTGCCATTCAGAGGCGTTCGTTGGCAGGTCGGCGATGGCCTATGAATATTAATACATCTGTAGTTCCCTGGATAAACAACGCGCTACGCAAGATTTATACCCCAGCATACAGTACCACCACCGCCACGTACAAACCCATATTATATTTGTATGTTTTTTCCAGAATGCATAATTAAATTGCTTCGTGTTTTTGTTCTGAATACTTCGATTTTACGGAAATAGTGTAACAAATTTTAATTTAATTGTAACAGATCGGATTGTTAGAAACATCATATTTTCATCGGCCGATAGACGTCAACATAAGCCTCACATTAATGGGGAGATTTGGGCTGTCTTCCACCATACTGGCCCATTAGTTTGGTGGGGCCAAAGCCTTGTTTTTTAACGGACAGGGTCCCCTGAGTCGTGAGGAACCCATTACACCCCACCTAAATTTACGGCTTTCAAATCTAGATCTATATCTAGAAATCTAGATCAAATATTTGTGCCAAGTCAGAATTATGTCGTATACCTACCCACAGAAACATATGCATTGGAAGGGCTCCTATGATATACAAAAGACAATGTTACCCAAACACAACCTCTTTACTTCGATGCGATAAATATGAAACACGGTCTAATTAGGAAATAATTATTATTACAAAACTAAATAAAATTTTAAGCTGTTTCAAACAATACTTTATATGTGAAGACACAAAAGAAGAACATGACGAAATAAACTGTTTACTAGTTAACGAAGTTACAGTAATTCCTCAAAGGACCTGTAAGTAATTCGTGTATTATACACAAACGTGATATCTAAGCACAGCCTAATCCCTCTTAAGCAGTAATGTCTGATCCCGTTGTGAATCTCATTAGCAAATTGTTTGTAATTCAAGTTAAACGCACTTTGGTAGATTAATATTAAGCCACATAACTGCGAGTTTAATTAACCAAAACCTGGTAACAGCAAAACAAACCAAGGAACGATTGCTTCCATAGCACAGCGAATTTTTCGGTTCCTGCAACAAAGTTGTTTATAGAGTAAGGTAAAATTAAAGTATAGTATGAAAATGTACTCTCAGGATATCAAGAACAAGACTAAAGTAAGCCCTGCCTGTCGTATAGGTCGACTGAAAAGGTGAGCCCTCACTGTCCATTGAGTGAACCCCGAGCGGACAAGTACGAAGTGATATCGTATTCTGTCGCAGCACACTGTGTGCTAGGTAGGGTAACAGCTCCCCCTATGATGTACTCAGTAGCAGTGCAGGTAGCCACTGGTGAGTTCCGTAAGAGATCCTGGGGCCTTCTGCAATGCACCTGGGATAACGAGGGGGTTTTAGTGGGTACAAATCCGTCGCAACACTGCCTTCCCCCCAAAAGCAAGGTATCTTTAAAAGATCCCCCTCCAAAAAGAAGAAAAAAATGCCAGAAATTCAAATAGTTTAAATATATACCTTAATGATCCGTGTCCTTAATATGACCCTCATGCTGCTTTGTGCCAAGCGTGACCCGTGTTTTTTAAATGTTTAAACAAAACCCCTATACGCTTTGCAGTGATGGATCAAAGTCGATGCTTTCTTTTATTCTAAATACATTTTTCTTTCCGTTGTTTCGTATTTCAATAGACCAAAAAACCTTTATTAATTTATTTAATCAATAAAAGATCTCAAAAATTTTTAACGTGAAACATTTAAAACTTCATGTACTAAAAGTATTTAAAAGAAAATTACTTCTGAATGCCATTGGTAAGTTTAGTGATACGTTTGCCCATAACAACATAACGCTGGTTTAGATAGTCTACACAGTATCACATTCCGCTCGTCGCCTCGAATTATAAACTGTTAAGTCTTGTTACTCCAGTAATTTCACTAGCATAAACCACTCATCATACTACAACACAGTAATATTTAAACCTTATTGTTTGTCGGTTGCAAAAAGAGCTGCGGTGGAACCTAACTAGATAGCATCCATTAATAGAACTTGCCACCAACTTTCTTTTTTGATGTTACCAAATACAGTCTTCCTGTTAAAATATTTACTATGTTTCGTATACGAAATTATCCTTTAATATCTTCTCATCTATCAAGCGTCTACTGTTGGACTGGACTCCTGTAATGTATTAAACAAAACTAGCTCTGTGTGAATACCGACAATTCTTTTTAAGTTAACTATCCACTTAATGGAGTCCTCTTCTTCCGCAAATTACACTAATATTGAACTCTTCATTTCTAGCTCCACCTAATATTCTCATCTTTCTCTTCCACTCATTTACAAAATTTATATACACCATCATCATCATCACCCAATAGACGTTCACAGCTAGACATAGGCCTTCAGTAATAGAGAGAAGATTTGGACCGCCTACCACCATACTCACGCAATGCTGGCAATTGTAGACCCGCAGGCTAAGGCGGTTTCTAAATATTTCCGTATAGGCATTTCATCTAACATCTGTGAAACTTTCATAATATAGAAGAAAACTACTCTCCCAACATAAAACAGCTCAATACACAAGCAGCTTTAGTGCCGTTTATGTCAAACATACATTACTCGATAAATTTCTCAGCGGAAGCCCTCTGTTGGGAAATTGGCGGAGTAAACAAGGCAACAGGTGCGGCGGCGCGGGATTAAATAGGGAGGCTGTGTTGTGTGATAACTTGCCTTGAATGATTGGCATTTGACAGCAGCTTCAGTTGGTACATTTCATGAAACTTCATCGTGTTATAATCAATTCATAGGCTTCCACTACTGGATCGTCTTCTAAGTCGTATTTCCCCATGACTGAGGGTCTTGGTCATCATGTATAGTGAACCACACGACGACTTCCTTGGCAGTTATAATGTAGTGGTGTTGCCATTGTTCCATTCCACATACTAGTCCGTCCACGGATGGTCATCACATAGATATGTAGGTTTCCTCACAATGTTCTCCTTCACCGTCAAAGCACGTGATATTAGTTGTTGTTATACTAACTGTACATAAATTGAAAATTTCATTGGTGTAGGCCGGATTCAACCCCGGTAACTTAGGAATGGAAGGCCGGCGTTTTAACCACTAGGCTATCATAACACTACTGGATCATAGGCATTTCCAAAAGATTCGCATCGTTTGTGATCGTATCTAACAGCTTTAACCAGCTCGTCAGTCAAGCAATAAAGGATAGTATTCTTTTTTTCATTCAACTTTCTTTTTTTAGCGTTTTTACCGTAGCAGCTAAACCATGAAACGAGAAAGGCTATCGATCCTCAGGGACTAAGTTTGGAGTTCTGATAGTAATAGAACTTTTTATACTCGCTCATAGCCCGAAATTGATGCTAACGATAAAGCCGAAAATTTCGCAATGTTATTATTATCTTTTTAATACCGTTTTACTAATCCTACATTTATATAACTTAATGTAATCTTGGGGGGTATAAGGAGTCCCACACAATAACTCACAGCAACCCACGCAACAACTCCTCGTGGTGCACCTTACTAATCAACAAATGAGACTCTGGCTCCCAAGCATTACTAATTACTAAGCATTGGGCCAGCATGGTGAGAGACGGCCCAAATCATCCCATTATTGCGGATATCTATGTCAATCAGTAGTCATATATCAACTAGTGAAGAATGTATACTTGTATAAAGTAGGAATCAAGGGAAAGTTTCATTCTGCTAAAACTTCTATTGATACAGTTCTTTTATGTTTCGCGATAAGGATATAGTCTTTCCAACATTATGTGACACAGTTACACAATCAGTTTTCACAATAATTCCGCCTTATCCCTCCCCCTCTTCTCCCCTCCTACTGTCAACATCAATATTACGGAAAGCATTTCCTGCGTCAATATTAATACAGAGCCGGCTCAGATTGTCAGAAACCTTTTAACTGATTTCTCTCAGAGTCAATCCTATTATATTACTAAGTACAACTACGTAAAGTAGTATTGTGTTATCTGGTGAAGGCCCATGAAACCACTGGATGCGGCAACACTGGACCCTGGGGACTTAGACCTATTCTAAGACAGGATGAAAACGATCTGAGCGTCAGTTAAATGATTTACCGGCGGAAGGTCTCTCCTCACTTGTTACATAATGAATATCTGATTAAAGGTTACCGATGGACGCCGGCGCAGAGCATAAATCAAAGCTCCCTTTTGTTTATCTACACTAATGCGTAGGGTTGTCCGGGTGTCGGTACGTGTCATTCACCCCAAGGTGGGAATATCCCCGCGGCAGAAAGAGTTGGGGTACGTACCAAAATAACGATAATACCGCACCCACTAATGTTAATCTTAGACCAGAAACTCTTAAAGTGGGCGATGCCCCCTTGTGGACATTAAAGAGTCGAGAGAGGTTTCGACATTCTGGCGTCTAAAATATAAAAATAACGATGGGAATAAAAGAAAAGCTCCGGAACTCTCTAGAAGTTGCTTAAAAAACAATGAAATCCATAAGAGCATTACTGCTGGATTTAAAAAGCCGCGGGACAGTTTCCTCGCTGAAGGTATACGGGAGACGCGAAGTGCAACAAAGTGCTTTATAAGTTTTGAAGTTTCAGTTTTAAAAAGACAAAAGCGCCTTCCACTTTAAATTGCGACGTCTGCAATCCGAACTCGGAGGGGGAAGGCTTTTGTTTCAAACTCAGCCGACGGAGAGCCGGAGACACTTTTTACTATAAACACAACAGTTTAGTTTTCCGATAAAGAATTGCTTCCTTTGTTCGTTTGTATCAAACGTTGAAGGTATTTAAGAAAAAACTCATCAGTTTTCAAGTTCCATTTATTTATAACGCTCAAAGAATATAATTGCCTCCGAAGAATGCCAAGATGGTAAAATTATATAATATTAGTGGTAAGTCTCTGTATAGTCCTGTAGTATCGGGCTATCAAGAATAGAACTAAAGTAAGCCCGGCCTGCGTAGAAGGCGACTGAAATGATTTTCTGGTTCGTGGACTTTGAGGGTGGGGCTTCTCACTATCTATTGAGTGAACACGGGTCGGAAGACCAGAACCAAAAAAAGTCTCCGTTACCACAGACCATCTAAATTGGTACCGCCGCAGCTATTACAGCCGTCAAACAGTACTGTGCAAACATTACTGTGTTGTAGTCTGAAGGGTGTTGTATAGTAATGGAATTACAGGGGTAACGAGACTTAACACACATCTCTACGCGACGAGCGCAATGCGGTCCTATGTTTATAACACTAAAAACCCTTTTTTTGTCACGGAGGTAATCTTCAAAAGATGATGCTTCTGGGGAGAGAAGTCAGGGTTATGAGGGATTTATACCCACTAAAACCCCCTCGGTGGTCACCCTCGGTGCATTGCGGACGATCCCAGGATCTCCTACGAAGCTCCCCGGTGTAAACTTATCGTGTACCTATTGTTACAAGTTAAATAACCTATTGCTTTTTTAAGGTTTATAGCCACGCAATTTGATACATGACTTAAAGCACGTAATATAAGGTATTATACTAACTGCAAATAAATTGAAAAATTTATTGGTTCATTGAAATTTCATTAAAATATTTGAAGCGATACCTTCGGAGTGGGAGGCTAGCGTTCAAACCAATAGTAATCCTATTGGTTCTAACACGACTTCTAAATAACCAATTGGTTAACGTGTCACATATATTACTTCTATAAATGTACCTCTGTATTCCTCTTTAAATCCTCTGGAAACATATAAAACGTTTTCAGTTCGGAAACTGTTTCGATTAAACAATTCCACATAACAGAGCCGGCAGCGGGGATCAGAGATCGCACGTACAAAATTTACGCGTCCCCCTGCTAGTATACAATCGCGATAAATATCCGATCGGATTACAATACTCGTGCCTACTTTGATTTGTACTTCACTGTACTTAAATCGAGTTCAGGACACAAAAAAAGCTAAAGGGAAATAGTAAAAACATGAGAAAAATCAAGGCCTTTACCCACATCACGAAAAAAGACGCTTTAAAAAAGAGGGACACAAAAAAAACTTCTTTCAACATCACAAGACATATTTTCAAATAATTAAAAGCCTTAATATATACCTACTACTTCTGAACTGTGTGATATCTTTAAACAATATTACTAGAATCCAAATTATTTATATTTAAAAGAGGAATGTAAGGGGTCCCAAACACCTCACGAAGCCTTCGTCACCGGTAGTAATAGCCTAGTGGTTTAAACGCCTGCCTTCCACTCCGAAGGAACCGGGTTCGAACACGGCCTGCATCAATGTATTGATCAATTCATATGCAGTTAGTATAACACCTAATATCACGTGCTTTGAGACATGTATCAAATCGCGTGGCTGTAAACATTAATAAAAAACTTTAACTTATCATCATTTCTACACCTTGCCTATAAAGACGTTTTCATGTGTAAAATATGGCAGAACATATCAAATGATATTGCATGGCAAATGATTAAAGTTAGTTACTGCTCGATGTGTTAGTGTAAAAGTAAAGAGCGATCGTCCATTTCAAAGTTCACGTCCGTAGTACTTATTAAATGACTCGAGAAGTATAACTTTGCGAAGTTCAATCGTAAATTAACGTTGAAAACTGATTAATTGACTTTCTCAAGTTGGAGGTGTTTTACGATAACTCTTAAGATTTATGCTTGACGGCGAATAAACGTTTATAAGTTAAATATTAAGCGATATCTCATAACCTTCATATACTTAAATACGTGATAAGTTAGAGTATAATTTTAAGCAAGAAACAATGTTAAGAATAGAAACAAGTTATTTAAAATTCAGTAAATACCATTGATATATTGCTTGAGGATTGAGAGATTATCTGGTGACTGATTTCATCATCATAATTAGCCGATATATGTTCACTGATGGACCTAGGTATCTAATAGTGAGGACATTTGTCCCTTCTCCAACTACGCTGGCCTAATGCAAGTTGGTGGGGACCCAGAGTCTCGTTGGTTGATAAGCAAGCTCCATCACGAGCAGGTGAAATTTGCTTGGGTCTCATGGTTGTTGTGAGGGATACCTTACACCCTCTCTCTTTCTTAGGGGAGGGGACGGATTGCTCTTACCGGAAAATATCTACCTACAATATACTACCTACATAAAAGGACCGGAAAATATCTACCTACATACTAGTAAATTAAATTATTCCGACAAGCTATGATTAAGTAAGAAATTCCCTACCA
>DWLS01007659.1:0-10542 GCA_018246255.1 Pachliopta kotzebuea | reverse complement strand
CTAAGTGTTCACCATGTCCATGGACTAATCTCACACACTCCTAGTAAAAAAATTTACAACGCATGCACGCATGCATAAAGTGCAATATTATCATAAATAGTAATGGCGCCTCTCAGGCGCCGTTCGAGTTGCAGTAATAAAAAGGATGGCGCCTGGGAGGCGCCATTCGGGTGCAAAGGGTTAATGATTATGGCGTTTGCAGTGGAACTTCAAATTTAGTCTTGTGTATTTGTTGTTATTATTTTGGATTTAGTGATTAATATTTATTTGCAAAAGTTGATCTATAGCATTTTGGAGAGATTTCATTCCTCCCGGGTATTAAAATAAGCAGACTCGACAAGTCAGTAAAAAAGCACTTCTCAAACATCCAATTCAAAGATAGGGGGGCGGGGGATAATGAAGTACTAGTTTCTACTAAACAGGTTTTTACCTGTTGCTCATTTTTCACGTGCTTGTTATTATTCTAATATAATCAAAGTGCTGTAAATTAGCACATTACTTTTTACGTTGATTCTTTTTGCCGCTTACACGTACCTTTGCATTTAGATAGAGTTGAAAAAAACGTAAACAAATGACACGAAATCATTTATTTCTGAACAAATACATTTTTTTCAATGTACTTTTATCTTAGAAATGTTTAGAGCATAGCCTATAAATTTATAGGTACTGCCAGTCTTATCTCATCGTCCTGGTCAATTATAAATGTTTTTATAGATGATTTTAGTAGCCTGTAAGGCAGCTATATATGCTTTGGAAAGCTGCGCAATCTTTACGACTTTGATTACATAAACTTCAGATTGAGCATCAATGACATAAAAACAGCGGAAATTTTATTAGCTAACTGTTAACCTATACTAACCTATTTAGTCCGCATTGTTCTCTCAAATCATACGGTCGCGTGAAGCATCTGAAATTTGTGATTCAATCGTGCTTAAAATGATGAGTTACGACTAGAGGTACGGAAAATTCGCAAAAAAAATCATCAATTTCGCATTTATATTTTTCAAAATTTTAAAATTTCGCATTTATACTTTCGAAATTATAAAATTTGGGTAAATTAGGTATTTATTAAACAAAAATACTTTTTTAGTAATTTTTTTACTAAATATGAAAGTAAAGTTTAACAAAATACAAAATTTCAAAGTACAAGTCTTGACATTAAACAATTTTAATTAATTAAAAGTTAAAAACATTGTTTCTTATGTAGTTTATTTGTATAACCATGTTTATATTTACTATATTACTAATTTTAATTGTTTTTTTTTTGTAGCACTTACTTGTATTTTTCTTTTTCTCTTCTCTTCACAATATGAAAGGTTGACTGGAAGAGAATGCCTCGTGGCATTATGTCCGCCTTTTTGTTTACTGTGTCTCTCATGTACATAATGTTTTTCCTTTTTGTTGTAATTATGCAAATAAAGAGTAAATAAACATTGTAGAAATTTCAACATTCGACTCCTTAAGCGTCGTTCTTCGGTCCGTTACGACGACATTGTATATGCTAAAGAAGCGTTCAGCGTCCACGCCGTTGGTTGGACTTCAAATACTCTGTAATGCTGGTTCAGCAAAGGACGGAAAGTTGCATTTGACAGCCAACAATATGTCCTTTACGATGGGGTTTTCATTTATATTAATAGACCGAAGAATTAACCTATGAAAGTGCGCATACCCATCAATTAGCTCATTTTAAGGAGGTCCTTGGAAAAAAGGAATTTTCGAAAAGCTTTCCAGCAATACGTTTATATTTAATGTGATTGAACTTGCAGCCACAGATGGGCAAAACAATTGGCCAGTGTGAAAGAAAGCCTCGTTCGTCTTATGTGAAGAGAAAGTTTGCTGAAACTTTTGTCGCTTATTTTTTAATTTAAGCTTTACAGAATCTTTCTCCGATTTTCCACACAAGGGCAAAAACTTTCTCCTAAGAGTGTCAGCAACTGGAAGTACACCTAAACTCAGTACATATTTATCAAAATATTCACGCACGGCTGGGTGATCCATTTTGTGAAGTGGAATGTTGGTTTTAAAACATATTTACCGTATCTTTCACAAAAGTGTTTCTCGAACATACCAAAAATTGTAAATTGCCGTTTAGTTGCTGTGCTTCAGCAACTAAATGGCATAGAAGATTTCTTTAAGTGTGTTTCAGATTTTATGTGTTTTTTCAATGTATCTTTTTTGTCACCATCCAAACGAATGTTACAATATTGGCACATCACAATATTTGTATCGGGCACATACAGACCATCTTTCTTAAATTCTAGTATTCTATCTGTCAAATCTTTCATAGGGTGTCCCATTTTAAGGGCATGAAAAAAATATTTTTCATGCCCTTAAAATGTCGTCTCCGAATCTAGTGATAGGCAACGAACGAGTGAGACTCGAAAGCTTTCGTTCTGTCGAGTCAGTTCGCGTCCAAAAAGTCGCGTCGACCGTTTCGTTTGAAACGAACTTCATCCAAGTTCAATTGGCGCGAATCACAACTCGGGCGATACGATAATAATTAACAATCCATCATACGAACACTACCATACACACGCATTTATTCGCATCTATTTCGTAAATACGAAATTTCCGTACCCCTAGTTACGACATAAGAGTTTGTCGCAATTACAAATGACGTATAAATATAACCAGCAAAGTAATATACAACCGGTAAGTAAATCCCAATTCATAGTATTTTTTAAAAAATAATCAAAAAATATGCCCAATTAATATGACGCTATCTTGATATTTTTGTTGGTGTTCCCGGTTTCATAATACAAAATTCCCTTTGTGAACGCTAAATTAGGCTAAGGAGATACAGTCGCTTGGCTGTCCATGATAATTGCATTTAAAATTAGAAAATGGCGAAGAGTGAGTCAACAATAGTATATAAACTGAACAAAATGATATGTTTATTTTTTGTGACTTCATTTAAAGACTTAATATTACTTATTAAATCAGGTAAATCGGCCCAGTCGTTGTCGAGTGTTAGCATGACTAACGAACGTCTACAGGTCTTCCGTTAAAATAATCCTATTGATTTACCCTTTGGACTGTTATCATATCATAAATTATGTATTTTTTTATTGCATTTTCCGTTTTCGATTCCCTGCACATATACTTTTTTGTCTTTACATTTACTTCACGTTTACGTATAATTCTTTTTGTTTTCAAAAATAAAATAATGTCTTCTTTCCGCAAAATTTCCTATCTATAAAATATTTAAAGTACTTTTCTTCCATGTGGCATAGCCATAGAACGGCCTGTGTAAATGAATTATGAATTATTGTTGTAAATGGATTTTACCGTCTAGAAAACTTTCACAATTAAACCTAACATGGCAAATTTTTGCATTAAAATGGGAAATATGTCCATAGCTAATATCCCTATATAGGCACACAAAGACAAATGGAATGACAGGACGCGAGTGTAAGACACAGCAGGCACGCAACGAGCCTACAAAAGTTGTCCTGCTTTGGTTGCAGTGATTAAAGCGCCTCGTCCTATCTAGAGAGTATATAATCAAAGGTTTCTGGTGAAAACCATTAAAAATAATTTAATGTGTTATTAAAAAGTAATAACTACTTTAATATATAATGTAATAAAACAGATCTTTTAATTATCAATTGCATACTGTTATACAAAAGAAAAGTCTGCAGTCGTGATTTACGCGGTGATAATAAATAATAGCTTCAACGCCTAGCTAATAATAAAAACATTCATTGTGATCATATGAGAGTGAATAAAATCTTGAAAAGTAATTTCTTTCGCATAATAAGCCTGAAGATTTACAGAAAATTAAGGCAAAAGGTAATATGGCAACATAAACACATTTGCCTCTTATTTGCAACTTAACAAAATGGCGAATGGATATGTTCCGATTTTTTTTATTTATAGTTTGAATCGAGACGAAAAAATGTATAACATTATTGGCTTTTATTTACAATAAAAGGGGTGAAAATATCAAATTATTCCTATCCAAGCGTTAGTTAATTTGTTTTAGGACTGTTTCTTTTTACATGGCTGTAGTTCTACTGTGGAACCAGTGCTACAGAAACAGCTCGAAAAATAAATGAAATTTTTTTTATTCCTCTTAGGCAGTGCAAACCGCTTTCAAAGATTCTATTGATTTTCACTTCAAAAAACTTTTCTGCAATTAATTCAATCAACTATCTGTAAAATGGAGCAAGGGTGTAGATAAAATTTTTTAATTGATATAGTCCAATAAATAAAATAGTTTTTATCTTTTTCTTGTTAATTTTTTTTCCTTTTTATGGTTAGTAAACCTTAACCTCCACATTAAGATAGAAAAATTTTGCTCATGCACAAATGAAATAGAGGAAGTATAAGTATAAACGTAAAATAAGGCAAAATTTAAAAATGCACAAACATGTTATTATATATTTATAACAATACTAACTGTAGACGTATTAATTAATAATAACAATATGTGCTTAAGTTAATTATAACAATAAAAATTAATTTTAAAAGTCTTTTTGTTATGTCCATATATTGATGTACTATCTGTATGAAAAATGAATGACAGTACAGACAAGGTTATTCCTTTGTTTATGTACAATTCCGTAACAAAAAATGAGTTTGTGACTCATTGTTAGTGGTACTGATTTGAGTATTATGATACAAGAGTGAGAATTTCTATACATTTTATTTAATGAAGAAATGCACTTTTGTTTTTAATTCACTATGTCACTAGAAGAGGATCCTATCATAAACGCTGATATTCAAAATGATGTTACAAGTAGTCATCGTAATCTTGTAGAAATTGAACGAGGTAAAAATCTTTTGGCATTTCTAGGTCAGGTTTTTAAAAATTAGAATTAGCTTTTAACCTATAAGGACGGTCTGTATATAATCTCTTATTAATATTAATCACTCTTGTAAAATCTATAAGTATTTATTGTAATACTTTTTATTTACTTCGCTTGACTAAATTGCTTTTTGTATCCACGTTTAGACCGTCAATCGAATCGTTTGATTTGTGGTATTTAATTAATTTTTTAATTTTTTTAAGAGGAAACAACAGGATGGATCAAAAGTCGAACAGTGTTAGGCATTATGGGTTTTCTGGGATTTGCCAATGTATATGCAATGCGCGTAAACCTCTCTGTTGCCATCGTCGCTATGATTAATTCAACAACAGTGCAAAATAACTCATCATTAGATGTGTGCCCAACACCAACACCATCTAATAGTACAGTACCATCTGTAAGTATACTATTTTTATGTTAAAAGGTACAAAACAAAAGTGTACTGGAATTACATGATTATCTTTTACAAAAAAAAAATTGTTCCATTTCTAATCTCTTTATACATTCTATATATTGATATAGTGATAAATTAAAATATATAGAAATTTATCTAATTATGTGTGAAGCTATTTATTTATTTTAATGTAAGTCATCATAAATTCAGCTTATTTTTTTGTTATGCTGTTTAAAACAAACAGCGCTATTGTACTGTATGAGATTTTTATAAAGTATATTATAATAATTAAAATCTTATACTTTTGAAATTCATTTTATTAGTTTTTAAACACATAGACATCAATGCAGTGACTAACCATCTTTTATTTTTTTATGGATGCAGAAGATTGTATGTGTTATGATTCATCAATCAGTGTTGTATGTGATTACAAACCTCTTTACCTTTTTGTAAAACATAACTTTATTTTACAATGTATTTTAACATGTATTATGTGGTAAATGTACAATATATTCAGATGTCTGCTAATGTTAACAATTTGTGTCACCATAAGTTATAACATTTTATTTATTTAAATATTTGTATTAATTTCTTTTAAACCCTTTTGTTTTAGAAACCTGGTGATTTTAATTGGACTCCTGAACAACAAAGTATAATTTTAGGTTCATTCTTCTATGGATATGTGTTAACACAGGTATTATATACATGTTGTTTTTTTACTGTTTTCATTTTTAATTAATTTCTACGGAAAACTAATCAACTACTCCTATTAGTAATAAATTCTGCCTCTGTATAATAACATAAAATTATTTTTTTTCTTCTATGCTGAATGATATTTTGCATAGTATGAGGTCCTTTGTTAATAGTCATTTTTATTTATTGTTAAATTTAATATGTGAATATTTTTGAGTATTTTGGATATATTTTTACCTATCTTTCAGATTCCTGGTGGAAGGATAGCAGAAATATTTGGAGGGAAACTGGTTTATGGTGTGGGAGTGCTATTAACAGCAATATTCACTATACTTAGTCCAATTGCAGCCTTTGTAGACTTTAAATTTTTCATAGTTGTGCGTGTATTGGAAGGGTTAGGTGAAGGTGTGACATACCCTGCAATGCATGCTATGTTGGCCAGATGGATACCACCTTTGGAAAGATCCAAGTTTGCTGCATATGTTTATGCCGGTATGATTTAATAAATTAATTTATTTCTTTGTAATTCTAAAATCTTTCTGTATTCCAAAACAACAGACACATGGTTTTAGAAGCACTTTTTCACTGCCTCATTGTGCAGTGGTTAATCACATGCTATGCTCATTTATCGTTAGGGCTGGCCTATGTGCCAAAAAGTAGTGGATTTCATTTATTTATAAAAGCTCTTAGAACATGTTTCCTCACTATATTTTTTCACCATAGGCTCAAGCTTAGCTTAGCGGAATTCAAACTCATGTTATTTCGAAAGCTTGGTAGCTATCATGGCTTAATGTTTATGGTTTATGAACAATTTTTCTTTACCATTCGAACTGTAACAAAACACCCATGAACATATATTATAATTTACATGAATTAATTAATGAAGGAACTGAAAAAGATTCTAGGGTTTATTTATTAAAAAATTAACTAAGTATATTTATTTATATTCTTCACCTTCTTACAGGTTCTAACATAGGCACAGTTATATCTTTACCAATATCAGGATGGCTATGTACACTAGATTTTGGTGGTGGATGGCCCCTCTGTTTTTATCTGTTTGGTGGTCTTGGTGTGGCATGGTTTATCGCATGGATGTTCCTAATTTATGACACACCGCAAAAACATCCAAGAATATGCCCAAAGGAAGTGGAATATATAACACATTCTATTGGTCCTCAAGTAAGTTTTGTCTTGCCACCTCTGTCTATCAGAAATTATTTTACATGATAATTAAAGGTTTGTGTATTTACTTACTACTACGTTAATGGGTTAATACCACATTAAAAAACAATCAGGCTCTGACTGGTGAGATGTGTTTACCTAGTCTATCCACGTATTTTGTCATCAGGAAATGTTATAGCGGTAGATTTACAATATGTTTGTAATGGCTTTGTAACATTTTTTAAAGCCACCTATTAGGTGTTCAGGGGGCTTTGAGAAAACCCTTGCATCAACTAACGTTCACAACATGGTTCTGGAAACGAACTAAAGACCTCCATGTTACAAGTCAAGCGTTCTGGTCGCTATTTTACGGAGGCAGTAACAAAGCGGATGATAGTAACTCAATATTAGTTAATTCTATTAAAATGTTACGTTTTTATATTAAACATAAAAAATAACTACAAGTTTTTGCATTATTTCAATTATAAACGGCTAAAGTGTCTGTTTGTAGCCGCGATTATTGGTTGCTTGCGTAACTGTATTAGCCAATAGGTGAGGTTGCCGCGGCATTCAGATAGTCAATATACACTGATAACATACATGTAATTATCATTATTTTAGTTAAATTATCATTGTATTTAAGAACATTTAAATATTAATTCATAAAACTGTTGCAAATTATGCATATAGTTATATTTATAAAATTATATTATTTACTATTTATAATGTCTAAAACAGCGGTAATTTCGTATGACTGCCGGGAATTCTAATATTACTATAATAATGGACATCTTGCACAGAATCCTATAAGATATCCTATAAACCATTTGTATTATCACAGTGAAGAACTACTGTTGTGTTATTAATTTTAATATAAATACTTTATCGGTCCATTGGGACAGTGGGACACAGCTGTGAGTCATGAACCCAATCTCAATGACATCACAATGAGACAATGAGGTCAAAATGTAAATAATTGCTATTATCTTCATAATAATTGGGTTTAATATAATTTATTTGGTATAATTTTGGTTTAGTATTTATTATTGTTATTTATTGGATATATAATTACAAATATTTTATTTGGATGTAAATATTTAAATATTGAAGAAAATCCGAAGCAGTAGTGTGGAAACTTTGCTCTATTACATGTTGAAGAGTTTCGGTATGTTTATTTTTTTGGTGTCTCATTGCTTCGTGCAGTCGTATATATCACTTGCTCTCAGATGAACAATGTGATTGTCTCAAAAAAAATATTATTAATATGTAAATGTTTACAGGAGGATAAACAAACCATGTCAATACCATGGTCCAAATTTCTTACTTGTTTACCATTGTGGGCTATCCTAATAGCTCAGTGTGGGCAGTCTTGGCTTTTCTACACGCAGCTGACCGAGTTGCCTACATATATGAATAACATACTGCACTTTGATATTGTTTCGGTAAGATACAACTTGTTTCTCACATTGTAAATTAAACTTACATAAATAAATAGTTTACTGTCAAAGGTTATGAAAATAATTGATGTGTTCTATCAAGAAAATATTGCGCGTATTGCGTCTGTAGTTATTTACTATTAAGTATATATGAAAGTATCATTTCTTATTCATCTCATTTAATATAAGTATACATTTTTAAATAATCTGGTTAACTAATACCAAAATTAAATGATGATCAAGCAAAACTTTACTTAACGGTGTCTTGTTATTCATGAATATTCTTTTTGGAACATGTCAATTTCCTCTTGATATTCTTGCTTACCGGAAGCACAAGCCTCTTATAAAGTTATTTAATTTCAGAATGCGCGACTATCGGCTTTGCCGTACCTGACGGCTTGGATTGCTGGTATATTGATTAGTATATTCGCTGACTGGCTGTTGGCAAAAGGATGGATTTCTCGATTAAATAGTATGAAATTGTGGAATACTGTTGGTAAGAAATTGTTTCGTAAAATGTTGTTTAGCTTTATAGAGTCTTTTGTCATGATCCTGCCTGACAGTAACAAAGCCTATATTCTCTAAACAGTACTTCTCTGGAAGCAGTTTATTCTCTTTCTTCTCTTATTATTCTTTTTATTTAGTTTTATTTCGGCACTAGCAAAGAAGTCATCTTAAATGAAAAAAGTGGCGATTGGTAGTTTCCATGCGCTTTATGTTATGAGAAAAGTGGTTGCTAATTTGATAAACAGCATAATTTTTTTTAATTACACTTGACTTCAATTTATTGTTGTTTTAAGTAGAAATGAGGTCGTTGATGGAGAAGTGCGCACACGGTGATAGTCAAAATACATTGTTATTTTAGGAGATTAATAATACAATAAGACTTTGATTAAGCTCAACCTTCAACTAAAGTCCATACGTGATCCAAGATTGAATTAAGGACGTTACACTTGTTATAAGGCAAACCCGTAGCTAGTGAGCGACGGAAGTATTATCGAGTAGTAATTTGTTACACGATTTCAATGAATTCTTTTGAAAATTTTCAGCTGCGTTTCTTCCTGCGTTCGGATTGTTGGGGATTGCGTGGGCGGGATGCGATCGCATTGCAGTCATGTTATTGCTCAGTATAACGTCTGCTTTTGGTGGTGCTGTATATGCGGGTAAGCCGTTTGTTAATATGAACTGCAATCTATATACATGCAATATGAATTTTCATTGTATTTTGTTTAATATAGACCACTATAGCAAAATTTTAAATACAATTCATTTTTGTGAAGATTTCTTCTCGATATAAAAAAGAAATATCCTATTTTTATACATATTGTTTAAGCTGAATTGGAATCCAATTAGCAATCTTTCGAGACATAATAAGCCTAAAAATTCAAATTGATCTATCATCTCTAAGACCTTATTATTATCTCACGATTCTTCATTTTCAAGCATTAATGATGTCTATAATTATATTATGCTTATACATAAATTCACCGTTTTTTATGTTATTTATTCATGTAGGTAATCAAATGAATCACATCGACTTGTCGCCGCAATTTGCGGGCACCATGTACGGCATCACTAACGCAGCCAGCAATATTTGCGGCTTTCTAGCGCCTTACGTTATAGGACAAATTATTAGTCCTGACCAGGTAAGGCTAAAGATCATTGTTTTCTGTTTAGCAAATATTTTTTTTCTGAAGTAAAGAAATTAAAAGTAAATGAGAAAACAAAAAGCTTACTACCTTGAGAACAACTTTTTGAGTAATAAAGAAAAAATAATGTGAATATAAATGTTACATAGCACAAAAAAAATATTTATTGTGTATCAATATAATGGCACCTCCTTGTGTACTTCTTGAGACATTTGAAGATAAAGTAGGTAGGATATAGTCCAACACTGGTTTCAAACCGTGACACTGAATTTTTATGCTCATAATCGCTTCCGGAAACAAAGTTTTTATTAATTTTTTAGTTTTTTTTTTTTTTTTTTTTGGGGGGGTGTGGGTGGTTTGGGGCCGGTTTTTGGGGGGGGAGGGGGGGTGGGGGCCGG
>DWLS01007658.1:0-10542 GCA_018246255.1 Pachliopta kotzebuea | reverse complement strand
ATCCGCATTGTTATGAATAGATTAAACTGGCTTCAAATTTAACTTCTTGTTCTTTTTCATAATAAAATAGGATTTTTCTACAATGCAAAAGTTGTATAGATAGATAGTAAACCCATTCATACGAAAACGGTACCGAGAATAATAAATCTGCGTATTCTTTTATGATTAAAGCACAGGAGCTCTTCTTAGAAGTAATACAGATGTCAGTCCCTTGATAGTTCTTTGTGACGTTTGCTTGTGACCCAGTGTGTCGTGCCGCAACGAGATGCACGCGTGGGCAGCGGCGCCAAGCACACGAATAAATATTCCCAGTCGTCTACAAACTCGTCCATTCACACGCGAGCTATGGTACACGGCCAGGATATACCTGTTTGCGTTATGTTCATCCCACGAAAAGTGTTTGAGACGGTTCACATACGGGTGGTTTTCACCGAGCTTTGTGTCGGTGTTCCCTAACCACGAAGAGAGAATATTAAAAGAGCTGGTTACTTGTTTATGACCACTCAGATCGTTTGTTACGACTCGTCAAATTTAACTGTTGCTAAGAAAACTTTTGGTTTTTAATAGATTTAATAGGATTGTAAAAATGTCGAGCCTATGGAGACATGAAATAACAATCTGTGTTCATTTGTAACACGATGATACCTACTTGTATAAGAGCACCACGGTCCATCCAGGGCTCCACCGATGATGTCACACGTCAGACTCGTTCGATTGTACAGGTAACGGAATTTCTTTCTTCATTTAATTTTAATTAATTTACTAACACAATCATTGTTTTTTGTATTGTTATTATTAACCTATACATAGTTTTATTAATTTAATTCTTGAAACTACTGCCTGCTCTAAAGCGAAGAGGTCAAGACGGCGAACACCGCCACGCGTCCGCCCGCTCAGCGATATTAAAAGCTCGACCTCAATAAGCTTCCGCGCCTTGCATCCATAAGCTTCCACCTATGCTAGAACTGAATATAGAAAACAAATATCTGTACTTAGAATTTTGTTCTATATTAAATTAATTCAATTTATTGTAACCCTTAACGCATTATAATTAAATAATACAAAATCTATTATAAATTACGGTTTCCAGTTACTTCCATGTTACTTACCATAAGGCGGGAGAGACCGTAATGAAATGCTAAGCAAATCAAAACTTTTTGTATTGATGTTGCTCTTACTTGCCTTTTGAGGCACTTTGTGGGTAGAAAAGTGGAGGAGATACTGTAGCCCTGTGTCTTAGGTAGTAAGATCGATAGAATTTTCTAACTTGTTTATCATAAATGCTAAAACTGTATTGATGATAACGGTTTTTCTAGGATTGACTGTAGAAGGAAAGAGCTTACTACTCTCAAAAAACTGGTTACAAATCTACAAGTTAATCATAGTTGTTGCCTAACTTTAGGTAATGTTGTGTATATATAATGCTGCTTTAGGATCATGAATTTGAGATTATTAAATGTTTATTATTTATACTTTATATTCACTCTGTACGGTAAAAAAGTTTATACTGCTATTTGTTGTAAAAACTTGATTTTTAACACTTTTATAAGCATAAAGTATTAGCCAAAGGTATAGTAAAAGGTATTCGATGTCAATAACATATACACTACATCGTTTTTAAGGTAATTAAGAACTAAACATGTTGAGAGTGGCGTGTGGAAGACATAGGAAAGTAACGTGATGAGCAGTGAATGTTGACAGATACACGGCCGGATGTTGCAGCGACAGAATTTATCTATGGTATTCTAAAAACAGTTGCGTCTTTGTAAACGACGTGATACTTATTTCTCTATTTTAACGATTTTTGCCCATAATTTACTGCTTACTGTTTTATAAGATAATATACGATTTTCATCAATATCTAACCAATGCATAATAGAAATAAAAAAAAACGCTTTCTCCTCGTAATTAGGCAAAGATTGATTTTGACGTTACAACGTGTAGATAACTTTAATGAATCTACTCTTGTTTACATAAACCAAACAAAAATGTAACAAAATTTCATTTCATATTTACTATTTTTTTAAGAAACATAATTCTTCTTAATCTTTTAAATTTATTTTTTAGTCTTTTTGAAAAAGGGTTACGTTTTAGAAAAGATTATTAGAAGCAAAAGAGTCTGTAAAAAGGTAAAAAAGATAAAAAATAAATAAAAAATAGGCACAGAATTAAGAAACTATTTGCTTTTTGGCGATTTTAAATGAAAGTAATCTTATAATTAAAGTAAAAAATATTATTAATAATAAAAGTTTTAATAAATGCAAAATGCAAAACACATCTGCACATCAGCAAGTAATATTATGAAGCTGACCATACATAATCGAACAATAATTTGGGGAAAGCGTATATGAAATATATTAAATTATTGCATATGAGAAAGTAAAGCAATATTTATATAACATTTAAGAAAGTAGTACAATTTTTATATAATATTTGAATGTATATTAATTTTATTGTTTTTTAATGATAAATAACAATTTAGCTAATTAAGGAAGTAACACAGGACCGTTATGTATTTAGACGAATAATTACTTCTCCGTCATGCAGATTTATTGAATCGTTTAATCATCATTTGCCATATTCGAGTGACTCCTTACCTAATGAATATCACCCGAGTTTGACCCGGGGTCAAAGACATGCAAATAACTCCATTGCCAGTCGTTTCGAACTGAGCTATTAGTCTAGATTGGGCCAATTGGTTGTAGACAAAATAGTTCTCTTTGATAATTACATTATGATCTACGTAAAACTAATGGCTGTTCCTTTTGAGATATAAATAAATGATAAAGTAAGTTATGTTCCTTATATAAGTAGAAGAGAAGCTAACACGATGATCTTTATTACGATAACGATAACGATTAGTATTCATAATAGCATATTGTACTTTGACACATCTTATTTGTGATGATTATGAGATTATATACATGTCTCAAGATAATAAGATATATCCTAACCAGCTCTGTTATATATACATACGTCTTGCACGTCTACTTGCTTCTTTAAAAAAATCGAAGATTTTTTTTAATTTACAACCTCTTGCACTTAGCAATACTATCAATCACCTTAACATTTATTTAAAAACTTTATTTACACCCAAAAAAGAAATGGTACAAAAAGGTCACTTTTGTAACAACAGATATTTCTCTCAGTCTATCAAAAATTTGAGCAGAGAACAAAAGTAAGGACGTAGTATCATGTTAGTATCTAAGATATAGACATTACATAAAATGCTATATGAATAAAAAATATACTATGTTATAATAAATTGCTGCATACAAATATCATAACATCGATATTTTATGTAAAGAAAGTTTTTGTTATTTACATTGACGCATATTTAGTCTTGCTATAATTCTATTCTGCTAAATATTTTATTTTGGATTTTTTAAAGAAACAGTGTTGTATAACAAGTCAAAAAAGTATAAATTAATTAATGTATCACCAAGTAATAGCGGATCGTATATTTTCTGTAATGATACAAAAACATTAAAGGGTGTTATCATATAATGGTATGTATTTGCTTCATATTTTGTGTACGACCAACATGCGTTCCATTTTTAAAAAACAAATGGAACGTATGTTCGAATAAAACAATTCGAAATTTAAAGTGAAGACGGCGTCCTGCCATGGATAAACAAAAGAAGATCACGGCTGGGAGTCGCCCGCGAGCCGCGCCCCTGGAAGCACGCGGAAACATTTTGGGTGGTTTATAACACTCCCGTGCACGTGGTGCGGCGTTTGATAGTAGAGCTGGTGACTCCAAAAAACCTAAACTCCTAAAAAGGGGTTTCTCATTTTGACTGATAAAAACCAAAATTATATGATGAGTGAAGATCGGGGAAATGGTAATAAATCAAAACCATATTAATTTTATTTAAACATTTTTATGCAAGGGATTCATTTTGCTGCACAAAAAGCACAAGTTAAGTAAAAGATGATATGATGTTTATTTAAGCCGTGTTTCCGTTACAGGGTCGGTCGATTACACCGCGCTATTTGATAAGTAAGCAGGTTTTAGAGTTACTCATTTACATTGTGTACAGTAAAATTAAATGTAAATCATATTTTTTTTTCTAATTTCAGATTTCTCCTCTTTTCTTCGTTTCCTGTCATTATATGATAGTCATCCTTTATTTTTATTAGAAAAAATTTATTAAAAAGAACAGTTATTAAAGTTGCAAAACACCTTGAGGTTGTCATAGAAAATAATACATTAGAAGAAATATACTTCACAAAAATACATGTTTAATATTTTGTTTAGTGTTAATTCTTTTTTGTGCACGATTAAATTTTTATGTAAATCTTATTATTTTACTTTAAGAAAAGCAACATTGGATAATGAAACAAATTACAATTTATGTTAGGAAGTAGAGATAAATTTGTGGAGTACTATTTAATAGGAAAGATAATACTTCAAGAAATATTTTTAGATATTAATGTGAATATGCAACATATATAACATGTATAGTGTAGCCGTATGTAGTGCAAATGTGCGAAAGCATTTTGCAATAAAGTGTTATGGAGCGCTACGTCGTCATACTGCACCGGACACTGCTGCAGTAATGCTCTTAGCGAACGAAATACTGGTATTTCGACGGAACATGGAACACTAAATTTGTTATACTACATATACAGCAGTGTTCGTATATACTAACCCTCGGTGTGCGGGGGTGTATTAAATAGATTTTTAAACTATAATGGGCTAACTTAATTTCTCGAGACAGGTTAATATTGAAAGTGGGGGTCAGACAGTAGAACACGATAAATGCCAAAATGATATCATAATAACATTAATTTACAAACTGATGAATTCTGGCTTTAATATTTAAAAAGGCTCTGTAATTTTTTTCGTGGATTCACTAAACACGATATAAATTTTAACTATGAAAAAAAGGAAACCACAGAATTGATTTTTACAAGAACACATATCCTGGTGGTAGCCATCTAGAGAGATAAAAATGTCCGGCCCCAAAAAGATTTATTACAATCGAAATCCATTCGAAGTTGATTTGAATAAACAGCCGTGTGATACCAGGAGATAAATATAAGAATTGAGAGGATACCCGTCCGTACGGCAGAGTACCATTGAATGCAACATGTCTCGATCATTCTATTAAAATGTTCGATTACTAGATAACATCTACAAGTTTCGTATTATGATAATAAGGCTGACATCTTGTATAATTTGTCTAGCGGTCTATGCGTACAATTTTACTGTAGGCTATTTGAAGAGGTCCCAAAAAAATTATGTCTAACCACAGCGTACGCACACATCTCTCTCATGTTTAATTCGTGCAAAAGAAGTATAAATACATAAATAAAAATATATTGACTTTTATATGGATTAATGATAAATTTATTCAATTATTCAAATCTGATCGTTGTAGTATCAGACCTTTTTTTTTAACAAAAGATATATAAAATAACTACGATGAATTATTTAATTTAGTAGCAATTTTACACCCAACGTACTTAAATATATCTTAAAAATCAATATTTAAGTACCTCGATAAAATTGTTTAACCACATTGATTAATAATATAAAAAGGACTGAACTAATTAATACAAGTTCATGGTATTAATAGCTAATATGTATTACAAAGTAAATTAACTCAAGGTCATAGGTGACAATTTTTTTCCATGGTTTTTCTAAAAACATAGTTTACCAATGTTAGAATTTATAATAATGTCGATGTTTAAACAACTTCCATTAAAAAATACATACATATCCTAAATTTTAAGGACATTAATAGATCGTTTTTAGAGATTACTGTTCCCTATCTGTCTATCTATATACATATAAATTACAGTATGTAATATACGTATATAGTGTAAATCGTTCAGTTGATAATCATTTTGCTGGAACGTATATCCTACTAATATCTTCCATTTCTTGGCGTGCGTCCGTACAGAATGGTGATATGCGGAATGATTATTCTCACGTTAAACATTTTATTGAGATAAAACCTTTAGTTGCGAGTGCAACGGGCAACTACTAGTTCTTTAATATAAGAAACGATTATCGAATAAGTCTTACAGTTTAAGTAATATCTATATAATCTACGAAAAACGTCTATGTATTGAGTACTTTAATTAACCACCAAAACTCATTTTCGATTCAGATGTCAGGATAATTGTGCTGGTATCAGCGCGCCTAAGTGTCCTCTTGGGTGGTGACGGCACGACGCGACGGGAACACTTGTCCCCATTCTTCGGAGAATTAGTTCAAACGTGGCCTAATTATTTTGAGATTTTTTTTACAAATGTATACGCTTTAATAAACCTTCACTTAGATATAATTTAATTAACGCTATTAAATAGTTTTTTGTATTCATATAAGTCAATTCGAAAACGTCATCAGGATATTTTTTGCATTAATTAAAAACTCACTTTCTACAAAATTATACATTAATGCAGTTGCCATTCTATGTTAAAATAATTATGTAATGTTATTGCAATAAGGTGCTTAACATAGCTACCGGAAGTAATCTAAAATTGTAATATTCCTGAATATAAGTTAGCATTAAACTTTTCTTTGATTATGCTTATTGGTTGTGCTTATTTAGATGACCTCATTGTTAGCAGAAACTGAGACGCGAATATAGAATGTGCCATGAATAATCCCATTGGTACTTTCGTTACGATAACAATACTGAACAACAAAACGATTTAATGCTTCAAGCATTAAATCTTCTTTCGTTTTTCAGTGATTCAGAATTTCCAAACATCCAGAGGGGAACACTCATCGTGGAATGTGAACTTTTTAAACAGGATGTTGAAGTATGTGCCTTTATCAACAAATACTAGTTCAGTGTTCACTAACTTTTTGTTTTCACTTTGAAAAAATCCTGTAATTTGCTCGACTTTGGTGTTTTCATACTTCTGCATATTTTTTTCGGTATATCTAATCGGAAATTGTTTGTAATTTTACTAGTTCTATTGATTCCCGCGGATCCCTATTATTTTTTTAAATTTAATAATGAATATAACAATACTAAGTTTCCTTTAAGCATTATGCTTATGCTTTATCAGGTCTTTAGCCAAAGTATAACGAGAAAAAACAGTTTTATAGTAATTCATGTACACAGAGATTAGCGATCTTATACAATGTAAATGTGTCAAGCATGCCGCGATTTCTACGTCCTTACCGTAAAGTAACCGTTAGCGCTGATGTTCATTGCGCGACATTTTACATACTGAATTTACGTATTCACAATTAGTTTAAAAAAATCAAAAATAATATCTCGCAAGAGCAGTAACAGATCTTAACACGTTAGGAATGACAGGTCTACACTAATTCAAATTGAAAGTTTATAGCGTCAATATTGACCATTTTCTATTTATAAGGAAGAATTTATGTTTTTTTTTTAAAGTTACTACCAAAGTAAAGGAAAATTTTCTAAGTTATATCATAATTAATACAAAATACCATTCTTTAATTTTCTTGTCACTCCTACCGTTACTGAATTTAATACACCGAACGAATTGCCATAAAAATTTTAGTACTCATTTCGCATTTTACAGCCATCAAAACCTTATCTACATCTCTTTGTGAGTCACCAAGAAGCGTTCAGCGCTTTATATCTACAGGCGATACCCTGACTTTGTTGACTACATCACAGATAATAAAAACCTTCACCGAGATTATCAATTACTTATTTTTGTACAAAACACTACTTCTACTCTACTCTCTGCCAAAAAGATTAAAACTGAAAATTAAAAAGGATGAGGTATGTAAACTTTATGTAAATTAGAGATGTATCAGAGATTTGAAAATGATTGTAAATTAACATTAATCATCATCGGCATTTAAACCTGTTATTATCCATTGCAATCTTTTCCAGTTAGATAAAAAAAATTAAAAAGAAAAAAAGGAATATACACATAATTTTCAGTTTGCTATTTGTAAATCACAATTTTAATTAAAGTGTAATCCCATAATAAACATGAGGATGTGTTGATCTTGCGTCCTATTTCCAAATGAATTCGTTTTATCTTTATAGCCACTATTAAATCTCATAACTTCTGCAGAAGCTATTCTATGGAATGTTCACATTTGTTTTTAAGCATAGCCTTTAAATTAATTATGTGTTAAAACACTAAAATATGATTTTCAGTGTCAGTCGTCCTAGTATTGCAGGCCATGTAAAAACAATTTGTTGAAAAAAAAATTTTATAACATGCAATAAAGCTTTTAATAATCTAAAGATATAATATTTTCTCGATTTGTCTATTTTAATATGTTTGAATTGTACAGTAAGTAACAATTCACACAGATCAAGAAACCTTAAAACCAGATTGATAATTAATTTTAAGGTGTAGAGGTATTCTAAATAGTAAAAACATAATTCATTACGCTGAATCTTCAAAAGTAAAGCTATTTTTATTAAGTGTTTTTATCGACATCTGTTTGTCAGATCTACACGGATTGGGCAAACCATTACCTGGAGCGAGCGCGTTCACGTCGCCGCGCTGGAGCTTCGGGAGGCGGCTTGGCGCGGGATTGCGCCGACGGGCTACTGCTCGCGGACGTGCTGGAAGGTGTTACTGGCCAGAAAGTGCCACGGGCTCATCGAAAGCCTCGCAATCCGCAACAAATGGTAAGTAAATACTTATGTCATCGTTTCTACCATTACAAAATTGTACATACAAATATGTGTATATAGTCAGTCACGTTTACATGTTCTTATTTGTATTATTTGCTGTAGTAAATATTCTTTGTCAATATATTATAAACTTTTTTCTAACTAATTTACATTTTATTAAGTTTTTTTGTTGAGTCTTTTAAACTATCAGTATGTATTCTTACGCCTGCTTCCTGTACAAATTCATACTTCAACATCCTACGAATGGAACACTCCGTTAGTAAGTGAGGAATCGTTTACTCCCCATCGTCATCACATATACATGATGGGCTCCCGCGACACTTGAAACGGTTCAAGTATTGGCAGAATTCACCGTGGCCCATGAATATATGGGTTTTACTTAATTATTACCTAAAGTTAATCGTATGTCTGTAAAAACTTTAAACTTCCAGTGAAACTATAAATGAATTACTTTTCTATCAATTCGTCTTAACTTGTCAATAATCTTGACTCATAAACCATTTGTTTTATTCTTTCTGTTTTGAACCTTGTTAGGAGCAAAACAAAAAGTTACACTTTAAACATTCGATGATTGCACATACGTTATGTTAATACTCATTAAATTACCGAGAGCAATAAAATCAATCCTCTACGCGTCAAAACATAACGTATCTCTTTCCGGGGCATTTTGTTTATTATTAAAGCCGGCCAAAAATGAAAGCGGCCCGGGAATATTTCTTTAGCTCAAAATAGACTATCGTATCACAAATCATTTGGGCAGGTACACATGGTGCATACGCGGTGGTGGCTCCGGTGTATAAGGTTGTACGGTTGGCTAAGAAAGTTATTTATACCCTTACAAAATCGCTCACGCTATATTCACCTCTGTAACACCCGATTACAGAGTATATCTTCACATGTTCGATGCTATATATTGTTAAGCAATCTATGTCAGCGTGTACGCGTTTATGGGCTAGGTAGCCCACAAACCCGGATCCTGCATTGTGCACCGCGCTCTGTTTCCGGCGGTTCACTATCATGATTGGGCTATATTGATACATACTAACTTTATTAAATTAAAATTATTAGCTTTCTGATGGTAACAGAAGATAATTTCAATTATCTTATGTGGTATATAGATGTCACATCTAGGTAGACTACCGGTCTATTACAGGTAATAAAAAGCTTGTTAAAATGTTTTGTAGTGGTTTACGTTAAAACAATGTACTCTGTCTGGAAAAACACGCGAAAGCTTATACGAACGCGGTGTAGAGGCCAAGTTTGTGTTTAAATCACATCCGCCCGAGGGTCACTATGTATTTGTGGATGCGTATTTTTCTAATGTAGTTAACTATTTTACTGTAACTGTAAACTTTCTTTTTCGTGTTTTTCCTAAGTATCTTACAAATCAGTGTGTTTTCCTTAATATGCTTTGAAGGTAGAATATTGTTCTTATAATCTCCATCCTCTCATCCATTGTATTATACTTTTCTTCCCTCTTATCAAAATTTTTATTTTGCGGACTAATTTGTTTTTGTCTTGTGATTGCTGGCTCACGATACCCCTATATATTTCCAATTTATTGGTTTTGTTTTCCTTACGCCAGAATTTACAAAAAAAACCTTTTTTGAGTTTAACTTGCCTTTCTCCATACATTCCAGTTCGTATGTTTTTTAATGTATGTGTATAAAGAAAAAAAATTAACTATCTCCAATACCTCTTCATTAACTTCTATCCAAATGATAGTTTCGGTTATCATCGTGTTTGCTTTTTTATTAGTATGAAATCATGTCTATGTGTAATATACCACTCACCATTATACGTATGTTGCTGTAAGATCTATGCATGTAACGTGAATTGGCACAAAGCCTTAAACCTACAACTAGCAGCATGGTGCTATAATGTGAGATACAATGGAGAAAGTAACACAAAACTTTCTGTAACGTAACTTTTTGAA
>DWLS01007657.1:0-10543 GCA_018246255.1 Pachliopta kotzebuea | reverse complement strand
GTAGTGACAATAAAATCTAAAGAATACTAGTAATATGGCCAAAAAATCTGTGCCTTTAGAAGTCCTGTGACAAGCCTTGAATTTTTTTTATAATGAAAACTATTGCTGTGAAAAAAGCCACTCACTTTTAGTCTTTTTAAAAGCCTATAAAAGTTTTGAAAAAAAAATAAAAAACCTGGAAAATATGTATTAACTAATAGAGGAATTATTATTTTATCCGACTTAATTAATATTATAATTTCTTTTTTTGGTTTCAGATGATTTGTTTGTACATATATTTCAAAGAATAAAAATGAATGACAACAAAAAACGAACAAATAGTTTTAGGAAAATATTTCCAAATTTATTTTTCTCCAATCGTTCTAAAGACAAAAATGCAAACCAAGATTTTGAAATTGGTAAAAACACAGCAGAAGGTATTACGAATAAAAATCAGTACCAAGATCCCCGTATGTTAGTAGATAAAGATGCAGTAATTGAAGAGTTAGAAGACACGCATGAACGTATTTATGAAAACCTATCAACGACTCGTCGATCTCAAAATGATAAAAGACCTCATATTTTAAGCAATCAATCTTCGAGTAGCACCTTGGTTTCGGAAAATGCATTAAATAACACTGAGTTTCAAAATAAAAATGAAGAATATAATGAAAACTATATGGCAAGGCCACAAGTACCGCCAAAACCTCAATGTGAAGTAACATATTTCTCGTCACTCGAAAATAAAAATGTAAATAATGTTGATAACGCAAAATTTCCCGATGTTTATTATCATTCATTAGAAAAGTTATCAGATAGAATATCTCCTCTCGATGAAATTGAAATTTACAAAGCTTTGAAAGCTCAAGCAACGCCGGCTTCTGTTGGAGCTGAAATTAAGAGAGTTAGTACAAAATTCCTTATATCACCTAAGAAAGAAGCAGAAGTGAGAACTATTCAACCGACAAGAGCTAGAAGTCTTTCTTTAGATAAAGATAAATCATGGAATACATTTAGAACAAGTGATAACGGTAACTTTAAAAAATGTTACAACTATTCCGCGCCAACGTCACCCATTGCCGTCGCTCACAAAAGGCCCAATATGCCGAAAACTGTATCCCCTTATGAACGCGTAAAAAAAACAATGATTGAAACAGAAGAAAAGCGAAATTCAATAACCAGGTCAGGTGATCAAAGTAAATTTAATAATTTAACTTATTTTCAATATTCAGATACACCAAAATCTTATGACAAAAGTAAATCAAAATTAGAAAATCGCAACGATAAAGAAAAGACGCGCCAAAAAGTCGAGGCATTTTACTGGCAAAAACTTAAAGAGTTAAAACAGAAAGAAGACGAATATTTTCTGAAACAATCCCTAAGAAATGGTATCCAGTCCCCATCTAGATTTGACATAGTATACTCTAGTTCTCATTGTAGTACTCCCACTTCTTTCGTAACTGAACACAAAAGTTGCAACTTGCCGCAAGATAGGGATCTAAATTATAATATGACTCAACCAATTTACACACATCCACCTTTTGCGAGAGGCGCTTCTGAAAGACGGACTGATTCATTCATACGAAATCGCACAATCGACGCGGATGCTGAAATAGTGTACAGCCAAGTCCGTAAAGCAAGTTCAAGAACCACGTCACCTATAATTAACAGACAAATGCCAATTTTTCATCGAGGCTCTCTGCCGAAAAGGGTTAGTTTTGAGGAGCAGTACGCTAAAATAACTACAGAAAAAGGCGGTGATGTTCCGAGAAGTGTTCCATTGGAGTTAAAATTATCTAATGAAAGTTACAAAATATTGAACTCTCGTAAACCATTGAACTCGTGTAAAGTAAATCGTGACAGGCCCTCTGGTTTAATCAGGGGTCCACCTCAACCGCCACTTCGGACAACCAGTGTCGGTAGTGTCGGGAAGAATAACAATATTGTGATTAGAAAAGCTGGGCACATAGCAGGCGGTACTCATTCGTTGTGTTCGGAATCTGAAAGTGGTTCGGAGGCCGGTGAAATACAAAGGATACTACAGAGAACTCCAAATAACGGTAAGTAATTTTAGTAATAAGTATTTTAATATCCTCTTTCACGGTCACTTTGAATTTACGTTATTTTGAGTTACAGTTACCAAAAATAATTTACATTACTTAAATATGTAATAAGGTGCTAGCTATTAGCCTTACATATTTTTATCTCCTCATATGTCTAATATTTTCCCATAATTAATAATATAACCTTTAAACTCTCATGGGTACATTCGTATGCAGTAGTTGTAGTTTTTGGTACATTCAGTTATTCAGTGAATAATCATTCAATTTAAATTTTGCAGCAGATTTCGTACTTGCTCTAAAAAATGATGCATCTCGAGTGAAGTAACCATGATTTACGCTAGAGCGTTTCCACAGCTAAAAATAAAATGAACGTTAACCAGCAACATCGCGATCTGGCCCAAAAATTTGGGTCAAATGAATTTATGTCTGGTTTTATATTTCGCATGAGAGTAAACTTCTAGCATTAACACAGTTTAAGTTTTCATATATCTGTTTTATATTTATTTGACAAGAAAATATTATTTGTTTTCAATAAGGTTATAGTAAATAAAAACAATTGTTTAATAAATATAAGAAATATTAACCAATATTTCTTAACAATCGAAGTTCTTCGGAATGTAACGAACAGATATATTGTATGTTTATCTTTAATATAGTTCAGCGTATATGATAAATTTACAACTAATGCGGCTCTGGCTTTTAATGATTACAAACATGTTATTCTGTAAGATGAAAGATCAATATAAATTTTATACTGTTTATAGGTGTCTTTGGAAGAACTACCTAAAAGCTCTTTCACTATAAGGAGGGTTACGTACTCACAAGACTTTTCTTTATGCCCGAATCTCAAGTTCAAAAGGACCAAAGACCTCTGTTGTGAATACGGTTTCTACAAATACTCATGAGTTCTCCAAATGCTTATCGGCGGTTTCTCTATAATGGTTTTTTGCCGATAATATGCTGATCACTCTCTATACTCTTTCACGATTATAATTTGTATTTGATAGTCGTATGCGAGACTTGTGATAGTAAACAGTGGCCCTCATCACTTGTTATCGCCGGAAAGAAGTTATTTTAAAGTATACGATTGATTCTATGTCACATCTCTCTGTCATCTCCGGCGAAATATTATAAAATGAATAAATTAATAGAAAACCAGTTAAACTGCAAATGTTTATATTTTCAGTGATGAAAAAACCCAGCTATTAGGTTCGTTATGTTAAAGTGATTAGTTTTCGCCGTTCGTGTGGTTTTATACAAACACTTTTCAACGTTCATCGGTAATTGCTTTGGCCGACAAAATTTACACTAAAATCGAATAAAACGTCTGTTTATATAAGTATACAAACAAGTTATTAAAATTCCACAAGCGTTTGAAGAATTCACTCAATAAAGAGATATTCGATGTGTTATTATTTTTATTCTGTATTTACGTGTTGAGAAAAGCTTAAACTGTTTCGATTATAGGAATAACTCTTAATGTAGAAAATTATCGTTAACCTATTATGTATATTATGTAAAATATAAAACACTTTATAAACAAACAAAATATATATTTTTTTAGAAAAGAATCAAATAATATTTCGATAATGTCTATGAAGAGAATTGTTGTTGAGGAAACTAATTGAAAGATTTAATGTTCTTCCAGTTTAGCACTACGTTAACGAATATAGTATTGAATATATAAAATACAAAAATCATATAGTATTTAGGTCGTGGATGCGGCGTTTCGTGTTCAGTGTATAGTTTACCTGAATCCATATTGTGATGAAAAACTTTTGTTTTCATAGGATCATTCAACACAGCTTTTTCTACAATGTATATATATTTGTTCATATTTTTCTGTATATATTTTAAAATAAGTTTTACATGTGGTGAGATGTGTCTGAAAAAGGATTAGAAATACTGATATGAAAAACGCGACTATTATTTATGCACAATTTTATTGTAACTAGAACAACTACTCGTAAAAAGTGTTGTTCAATATTTTATATACTTGCCCGTAAGAAATTAAATAAATACTCTTTTAGGTTTAATAATTATTTTAAGACTAGTAAAGTAAAACAACGAAAATTTATATATATTTAATATATGTGTGCTTTGGACTCCTTCTGCAGTATTCTGTATTACGAGAAGATCTCTGGGGAATAGTTACATTATTAAACCGAAATTTAAACTGAAAAATTATACTCATTGGAATTCACGTACATCTTCACTTTATTTGATATATTTAAACATTCATGAACCTTTTTTCTTGAACTACTTCAATCATTCGACAACTTTTAACATTTACTTCAGTTATGGTTAAATTATTTGATCTTATATAAAATTAACACTGAAAAATTCTAAGGCATACCTGTGTAGTTGGATAATTTAAAAATATTTTTAATATAAATAAGTGACACATATGTTAATAACTGCGCTGCTAGTTAGTAGCCATGTGATTATGGATGACCGCTTAATTTAAATAAATCGTTAATTGCTGTTTAAACTGGCGGCAAAGGAATAGTTTTATGGATATAAATGATATACAAAAAAATTAAATTGCATTACTACCGCACAAACTGTTAAATTGACGTGGATGTAAATCACATCCCCGTTCTTTCGGAAGGTTACAAATGACTAGCTATGTAAGGCAACATTATACAACGACAGCAGTAAGTTTATCCTCGAATCTGTTTTAAATTAGCATAAAGATTCAATAAGACCGTGTCGTCGTATCGTATAACTCGCCTGTAAGGTATTCCGATTGCCGTATTTCAAAGAGGTATTCTAGGTCACTGCAACTTATTGGTTTATTTTATCTGAAGGTGTTCGATTGTTTCCGTTTGAATTGAAAAAGATATGTTACATTTATGTGACAAATGGAAACTTTACAGCGAAGTTTCGACACTATTTTTTTGGTTCTTTTTAAATAAACCTTAGTAACAATTCACTTTAACACCTTTGGAGAAACTAACTCGGTTGAACAGCGTTTAGGAAGCTAGGCAGTATCTTCTCATCTCATTTACCGCAGCGTCTGAATATCAGTCTTTAATTCGAGCTTGTTGCTCTTCAACTGAGACGTGGCTATTTATAATGGGCATTATCAAAGTCACACAGAGGGTCAAGGAGAAGTTTACGCTTGGAGTATCTGCGCGATCGGATCAGAAATTAAGAGATCCGCAGAAGAACTAAGGTCACCTACATAGCCTTAAAGATCGCCAGACTTAAATGGCAATGGGCCGGGCACATTGCTAGTAGGACTGACGGCCAAAAGGGCATTAAGGTCATAGAGTGGCGGCTGGGTACTGGTAAACGTAGTGCTGGAAGGTCCTCCCCACAAAGTGAATCGTCGATCTGGTGAAGGTCGCGGGAATCCCCTGCATACAGATAGCGCAGCTTCGATTGGAGTGGAGATCTTTGGGAGAGGTCTATGTCCATCAGTGAGCGTTTACCGGCTGATCATAATGACATTTGGAGAAATACTGTTTTCAATTTTTGATATTTTGTTTGTCCCAATAAGAGCATTTACATGTTTTCCTTAATTGAACTTATTGTATTTAATTTAAAGCACGAGTTTTTTTTTAATTATTTTCCTTGAATATTAATAACAAGCGCTTTATCAATTTTATCATCATCGTGTAGTAAATATTTCTAGTCTTCTACAGCCATTACTATGCGCAGAATTTTAATAATAATGTGGTTTCACAAATACAAAATGACACTCGGTGTCGGAGCGATATCACAAGCAGTGAAAAAATTAATTATTTTTTTCTGTGTAAACGTACAATCCTATTGTTCCGTACTCTTTTATTTAGAGGCGCATTGTATACGAGCATTCACTGTTGGCTGTTGCATAATTCTCACATGCGGAAAACGCTTATTCACTCATAAATGATATCATTGTCTCTGTTAAAATTAAGAAATGGTATAACATTAAAAACAAGACGACAATTTTGAAGAACAATGAAATAATCTGCTTGAATTGAGAATTGCGATAAAAAAAAATGCGCGCGTATTAATTATAAATGTTAGCATATATGTGAAAAGTATATTTGTATTTGCGTAATAAAAAGTCATAAGGTATGTCTTCAAATTATCAATATGGCCTAGACGGCTAAGTCCGAATATTTTATGTTCTTGATGTATTAAAAAATAGGTGTACTCTTTTATATTAAAGATAGTAATCACTAACGTGTTTATTAGCTGCAAACAATTGGCAATATTTCCAGTTTAGTGAGAAGTAAACAGTATCATAGTAAATTTCATTAATTAGATATTTATACCATAATTAGTGCTACAATGTTATAATAATAATAAGGTTCACAGACAAGCCACGTTTAACAAATAACAAGCGGGTCATTTTGAATACATTTTTGTAATAAAGGTTTTCTTAAAAAGCAGTTAATTTAAAAAAATTATTAAAATTCACATCTTAAAAATACTAGTTTCTAATTTTCACCACACTTAATAGTGTGGTGCCAGTGTAATCAACGTTTTATAATGCAATTAATAATTCATTAGTGTAGGTAACGAGAACTGAAATTTAAAACGCGCGGTCTGACACTGAAGTATTGCTGGCGCTGCGGCTTCATTAGCGATTGGATGTTATGTTGAAATAATTAAATAAAAAAATAGAAGACTCCGTTATTTTGTAAAAAAAAATTCTGTATACGTTATATCAAAAAAAGTTTTCACTAATGAATCCTTTCTTAAGAGCTTTTAATTTATTTTGAAAAAACCGGCTAAGTGGAAAAGGTAAAAAGATATAAAGGTACAACTAATGTAAAAACAATAGATTTTCGCTAATAGAATTGTAAAAAGGACATAGATCAAAAAGGGTTAAGTTAAAAGTTATTTCACTAACATCTTGATCGGAATAATTTAATTATTTAATAATGGAATTACTTCCTTCGAGGTTTCCCTTTCCTTTTAAATTTATTTTAATGATAGTTACATAAAATCTATTAACATTAGGATTTGCTTTCATTACTTCAAAGGGCTTAGTTCTAAGCTGACGTAGGTTGTGTCCCCCTATTGAAGTGAAATTGTGTGGCTTCGTAGTTTATTCAAAGGTACATGTTTGTACTTTTATGTCCGGAAATCACAATCTGATGCTACCAAATGAAGGTCCCACTACTTGAATGCTAAACCTTTTACAAAATCTTAAATACTGTTGTGTCAAATCTTAAAATTCATATAAGCCGTCTTCTTATTTACTTAAAGTGAAGAAATAGTTAACAATAATTATAAATTATTCGAAATTAATTGATAGGTGGCTGATATACGATAGAACAAATTTATAAGCAATTCAATTTCGAATTCTAGAGCATATTGGCTCGGATCCATTTAGTAATTGACATAAGGGGTCAAAGCTTTCAAACTACAAACGTTGATTGTTTCTGTAGAAAGGTTATATACGTAAGTTTAATTATATAGCTGTTAAGCAAATATAGGAAAATTGACAAAAAAGCATATCAAAGCCTAGTCTTTCGCTAACGGATTCTTAAGCAGAAAAATACTTTTCACGATAATCTGGAATGTAGACCGTTTCAAGGTAACTTCACACCACGTGGTAACTTCACACCATATGAGAAAAAGTATTGTTTCACGCTTAAAAGAACAATATTTTTAACATATTCTATGTAATTGTGCCAAAAATGTATGGATCTAGGGTAAGCTGGAATCAAACAAATGGACATGGATAAAGAAGATGAAATATAAAAATAACCAATATTTTTGTCTATTTTGTTAACAATGGAATGTAAATACGTTTTATAGTGTAAAATATTTCTAACGAATGATGGATACGAACAGCTTCTGAATGGAAAAGGATTTTAACAGTGCAACCAATATCGAGTCCCACTCAATGGCTACAGCATCGATGACCGCCGGCCAATTTTTGGTCTATACCGGGACTACTGCGCGCTCTATCAGAGTTGTTAAAATAAAAAATACTTCGATCTGATTAAGTGAGTTGTTCTCTTTGTAAACTAGTTCATAAATAAAGGTTTTATTAAAGTTTCACACAAAAAATACACGATCATATTACTTAAGTAATACGGCAATTGAGTGACAGGCAGTATCATTAATCACAATATTAAAATCTGAGGAGAAAAGTTTTAAATATCCTTGCCATCTTTCTCATTCCATGTTTTAATATAACATCACATCCAATATCGATGTCCTTTAAGGCGCTAGTGAATAACAATTAATGTTTAATTTTTTGGTTTAAACCGCATTATAGAAAACTTTAATTTTGCTGTAGCTGAAATGTCCCGTGTGGCATTTTAAAAATTGTTAACTTATGCTCCTGTCAGAAATTAGTAAAGTGAAAAAAAAAATGCTGTAATGACTAGTTGACTGCACAACTCCTGAGCTGTTCCCAGAAGTAATTGAGAAATGCCAGAGACCGTCTGGTTACCGCATCTCTTATTTCTATCGCCGAACAGTAGTGTCGTGTTCCAATTTGGAGGTCGTTGTAACAAGTAAAATTACTAGGGTAACGAGACTTAATATTCTGCGGTTTAATATCTTGTTTTTTATTGTAACTTATTCTAACTAGCACCACGTTGTTATATATGTTTCATTTATCAACAAGTGAACATCTCTCCCTTTACGAAACTATACTTCACGATTTAAATTTGCTATATAAATTCATCATTATTTAAACATTAGATAAAAATGTGTATACATATACATTGTAACTTGATTAATACTTGGTATTATTAACACAAAACGCTTTCTCTTAAATGTACGTATTGATTTGACACGTAATTGGCTTAATTGTAATTAATATCATTCCGTCAATCAATTCAGTGGTATTATTAACATCTGATACTTATTATTTCAATATAGATTTTTATATTACGTATGTAATTGATAATTTTGTTTGGTAAAGAAAATGGCCTCAAGCGGCTTAAATACCCGATATTTTTAAAAGCTTTATTCTGGAAAAGGGCCAACATTATTTACAGTTCCCTTGTGTAATATTCACTTGGTCCCGCGTTCGCTTTGTGGTGAGGTTTCCGTGGGGCGGCAGCTCTTCGCAAAATACGCGAGCTCTTTTATATCGATTGAAGATAAAATTAATCGTTGACGTTATTACTTCCTGCGGTGTTTATTTTAGAAAAACAGGGAATGAATTTCTACGAACATATTAAGTACATAAGTTTTTCTCCTTTAATTTATTAATTAATCAACAGATATACCCCACTCCTGGTCATAGGCCTCCCTCCATTCGGTCCGCCGGTCAATCTTCCACGATTTCTTATATTTCTTACCAATATAAAAACTATTATATATATAAACCTTACTACTTTTTAGTACGTTCATTTATAATAGTATTTATGATTTCATGAAGGAAAATACGGCGTTGCAAATATTTACGACTTATCTTGACATCGAACTTCAATTTTACTTGCGTAACTTTATGGTTACATATTTAAAAGTTCGAAATAGAAATCCTGTTTCACTCGGGGCAACTTCGATTTGATTTAAAAAACGGGAAATATATCTTTCATTTCAGTGACTTCCAGTGTACATCCGAGTCAGTCGTATGAAAAACTAAATGGTACTCTTGATTTGTTACCAAATTTGTTGTATTATTCGCCTTTTACTGGCAACAGAGTTCTAAAATTTTTGAAATAAAAAAACTTTAGCGTTCATATTTTTTACAGAATTAATCTATTTCTATATATTTAAATATGTACCCCAGTAACACGTCAGTATTTATATATTTTTGTATAATAGCTATTCTCAAACTTCTTTATAAAAGTTAATAGCTTTTTACTTACAACCGCTCAATTTTCGTATTTTAGCATTTCCCTTTATATCATCAAATAAAAAAAGTAAAATATTCTGGCGAAAAATTTTAGGTATTCTAGAAACTCATACGTAATCACCTAGATATTGATCAAATAGATTCAGAAGTAAAGGTAAACTTCTTTTGTCAGCAAACTTTTCACATCCAATCCCTGTGTAAGTTATCCGTCGAATTTAAAGCATTCTCGGCGTTCTTCGTTCTTTAGACAGCTGTCATTGTGAGTTTTAGAACATGTTTGCTATGAAGGCTCGCATTTATAGTACAATCTATTTGAAAGGTCCAAAATGATTGCTTTTCAAACATTTCTCTTACTACTACGGTTATTTTTAAGTACAATCCTGTAGTAGCGAATGGGAAAAAACAACGTGTAGACCATCAGTCGGTAACAGAAAGTACACGTTTCAAAAATAGTAGACTCGTTTTTAAAAGGAGATAAACTATATAATTAAAAAGTTATATAATTTTTTTTTTTATAACATCTGAGAGGCAAACAAGCAAGACGGGTCACCTGATGGTAAGTGATTCACCGCCGCCCACGATCACCAGCGATGCCAGTGCGTTGCCTACCCATAAGATAACAATATGCTCTTTTCTTGAATAACCCTTTTTTTTTCACTATCACAAAAAAGAGCATAAGGGGTGGGGAAGGGAAGGGAAGGAGAAAGGTCACAGAGGGTGAAGAATTGTGGGACAG
>DWLS01007656.1:0-10543 GCA_018246255.1 Pachliopta kotzebuea | reverse complement strand
AAAAAAAAAATATGGTTTTGTCTTTCTTTAAACTCGCTTTCTAACATATTAAATTCAACTAACTATGGATATTGTTTGAAATACAAATCTAGTGACAATAATATAGAAACTGACTCCAAAGAAACCATAACTTACCTGACAGAACAATTTTCAAGAGATATTAAGATGTAGTTTGGTATAGACAAATGCAAAGTAAATTCATTTAAAGCAGGTAATAAATATCAACATCACTACAATTTAGAAACCGAAGAAAGAATAGACTCTTTGGGTAAACATGAAACTTATAAATATTTAGGATATCATCAATCACTACAGATATGTCACAAAGAGACAGAAGCTAAAACAATAATTTCAACATCGACTCAACAGTATTCTTAAAACACAACTTAATGTTCGATATACAGTAAAAGCTATTAATACATTCGCTATCCCAGCACTCACGTATTCAATCGGAATTATAATCTGGACAAAATCTGACTTAAAATCTATTCAACGTAAACTAAATACCACAATAACACTCCCTAGACAAGAAGGGAATAGGGGACTTATAGATATTACTAACGTACACAATAAACAAATTACGAACTTTCGGAACTAATTTCACAAATAGAGAATCTTCGACAAGCCACAAAGAATTAGTATGGAACGACAACAAGTTAACTCCTTTAAATCTTAAAGACTAAACCACACAAAACAACGAAACCCTGACAGATGACAAAACTAAACTAACAGAATGGGCTGGAAAGTCATTACATGGACGACACCGCTACGACTTTTGCCAATGCCAATGCTCAGTCAATGCGATCTCTTCCCAGAGACTGAAGAATTCATAATGGCCATTCAAGACCAACTGATAGAAAGGAAAACTATCAAAACATATACTAAAATCTTTTACTTCGACACGTGCAGAAAATGTAATAGCAGCTCAGAAACAATCCAATATTACAGGAGCATGTAAGACGATAGCTCAAACTGATTACAAGCATAGACATGACCAGATAGCTAATATAATCCAACAACAACCATATTATAAAAATAAACCTGAAAACGTTAAGTTAATTTACCATTAGTTAGTAGTTAGTTTTCTAATATACTATAACACAGTAATGTTTGGCGGTAGAAATAGAATTGGAAGTAGTATAGGAGCTAATAATTTGTGATGCTTCTTTAAAGCTTAATATCATATGAAGTTATTCAAACACTCAGCTGTTTTAAAGCGCAGAGTTGTGAAGGGGTGGGTTTATATGAATAAAAAATACATTCCTAACGGCGAGGGTTTGAAACAAAGGTGAACGGGCTGGGGTTGGGGGTGTCTTCAAGTCTCTAACCCGAGCTGAGTGTTTACCCAGCTCGGCGACACCGCCACTTTGAATTATTGCGGTCACCTAAGAAACGAGACCTTCTTTTTTTTGACGAGACTCCGTTGAGAGCTCTTTCTTTTTTCGGCTAAACTCCGCAGTAACAGTCTTCGAACAGTACCTCATATCTTTTATCCGTTATCTTTATAAAAAAGAAAGACGGCTTCTTTATAATATACTCTCATCATCAGCCGATTGACCTCCAATGCCGGATACAACCTCCTCCTATAGTGGAAGGATTTGTGTCATATCCCATCAGCTCTAAAGCCAAAGCTTCGTTTGTTAATTAGCCAGCTTTTCCCCGAAAATGTGACATTCATTTAGCTCCCGTGAACTGTTATATGGGATCCTTAACACCCCTAATATAATTAACTCTCACTATCATATAAATAGTATCAATAAATAGTATTTACTTATCATTATCTTATATATTCTATTTCGATTAGTAATCTGCAAACTTTACTGTGTTATGTTTTGAAGGATGCTGTGTGCTAGTGAAATTACTGCGGTAATGAGAACACTTTGTCTTATTACGCGTAATGTGATGTATATTATCTTAACCAGCGTCATTTTATGGACAAGAGTATCACTTACAATTAAGTGAACGCCTTACTCTATTTACTTGGACTTTAAGGCAAAAGCTTTCATTTAAGTACTTTTTAACTCATTCTGTTTTTTGCTTTTTAATTTCGTCACTTTTTTAATTTAATACTTACGATAGTAATATTCATAAGCCCAATAAATATTTATTAGTTTTAATTTTTTATATGCAAAAGTAAACACTAAGTTATAAGTGTTAAAGTTCGAAGGGAAGTTTAATATTGTACAAAAGGTATGTTCGCTTGTGATAGTGATTTCCTTCTTTAATATATGCCAAATACGTTAACCAATGTATAACTATTGGAACACATGTAAAGGAGTATTTGAGGTAGTGGTGGTGGTGTTGGTGGCGGTGGTGGTGGTGAGGCACAGGCTAACTATTAACGTGTGCGTATGTTTAACAAGTTTCCTAGTGGCGAGGCCCGCGGCGGCCTTTCCCGCTCCATAATGCGTTGAATTAGGTTAACGTTACGGCTTAGCGACCCCTTTTATGGGCCCGTGGTTAACTTGCCCGAAATTAATGTATAATATTACCCTTCATCCGGACATACGGATATTACTATGACATATAAATAATTTTTCTCCTAAACAGCAACTACAGTATCGCCCTCATTAAAAATAACTGGAACAATCAAATTTCCGCTTCCGTTTAAAGCCTTCTTAATAATTTTCTTAAAACTAACTATTCTTCTTCTTCTGAATCAAACAAACATTAGTATGTTCCGGTTTGAAGGAATGCTTATATTAGAGAAATTACTAAGGTAACGAGACTTAACACCCTAATTCTGCTTAGCTGTGTCTTAACTAGCGCCGGGTTATTAACCAGCGTATTTACGATCAGGCAAAAATATACTTTTACCTATATGCTTACTGCTTAACTGCACGGATAGACAATAAATTCACTGACGGTAAACTTCTGTTATCGGTAACTGGTAGGTACCATAACAAACTTCTATTTCAACCGTCAAACAATAATGTGCAAAGTTTACTGTGTACTTGTTTGAAGAGCGCTGTGATCTAGTAAAATTACTGGGATCATTATTATGCAGTCTACCTACTACCTACTACTACCTTAGGCAGTCTACTGTTAGATATAGACCATTCCCTTAGTTTTATCTTCAGCTATTACTGGGGTAACGAGAATTAATATCCTCTGTCTCAAAGCGACGAGCGTTGTGTGTACTTTTGGATATACTGTTGTACTGAACATGACTCGCATCTTGGTTAGTGAGTGCAGTTGGTAAAGGTCACGCGAAATTAGGTGCTGCTCTTCTCCTCGTCTTCTTCATCCTCGATACTTCTTCGAGTAGAGAGTAAGAGCATGGGTGAATAGTTTATGTGGACTGAGAGTAAATGTTTAATGTGAACTCTACTCTTAACTCTGGCTAATCTTTATCCTATCTATGTACTGTACCTCTGTATCTATGTACTGAGACTGTTTATTATTATATACGTATGAGGAAGCTTTTCATTTATGTTCATTGACTATAATAACAACCCACTTGTGCCAGCCGAGCGTAATGCTCGTGTGACGAGTCGACACGGCCGCAAAAACAAACCTGCAATCGTATGAGACAAATGAAAGGGCGCTGCGTGTGGAGACCTCACCCCTCTCCTCCTCTCCTCTCTCCTCCTCTCCCCTTCCCCTCCCGTCAAGGTGCGGGGATGAAGTCCCGGCTTTGTTTTTGCTCGGCTCTGCTCGTGTCGCCACACAACACTCCACACTCATTAACTATTACGAGCGGGCTCATTTCTTACCGACCGGCGTTACGGCCACGTGAATAATAAAAGGTTTTTTTTTAAGAAAAAAAATTACTTAACATAGAGTAAAGAGAAGATATATCCTCTTATATTATGCTAACTTCCACATACAGCATATAGTATCCCTGAACTATCAAGCGGGGAGAAACTGAAAGCAAAGCTGTGCTCATTGTACTGAACGCTGTAATTGAAGCAGATATTTAAAAAAAAATATCTATTTATAAAGCGAACTTAAAAGCTAATTATGTGCTTTCATTTATCACCAGTAAATTAATTTCTGTATATGTTAGTTTGAAATTAAATTTAATATTATTTTCTCATGAAATTATTTATTAGAAAGCTCCAGCTGCTACGGCGAAGTACCTTTGATGATTGGAAACCGTTAACCTTTTACAAATTCATACCCACACTTAAAAGTATTCTGAAATTATTAAAAAATAGCTATTTACTACTTAGAAATAAGTAATAACTTAGAAATGATTTAATAGACGATTGGATTACTTAAGAACTTTCGTGACCGAGTTACCGTTCAAACAAAAATTTGTAATCGCTTCGACCGGAAGCAACGGCTTTATTTGTTTAAGTTCCTGTTTAACTTCAATATCGTTTAGTACAAACAAACTTACAAATTATATATGAACACACATACGTAAGACACATATACATCATAACCTGAAGACGAGTCTTCGACCAGTGAGTATCAGCTGTGCTCAGATTGCTGAAACGTAGAGTAGTAAGTAGCTCAGAAAGCGATGGAAAAAGCTCTGCTTGGCGTTTCTCTGGTGGATAAGATTCGATATGAACTAAACCACCAGAAGACTAAGGTCACCGATATGGTCTTCCGATGGGCTGGACACATCAGTCGTCGAAGTTACCAGCGTTGGAGTAAACGTATCTTGAAGTGGAGACCGGGTTTGAGCAAAGGTAGAACGGAATACACCCTGATCAGATGAAGCGAAGATCTGCGGAAGGCAAGGCAGCAATTGGATATGAAGAGCTGAAGATTGGGCTAAGTGGCGTTCTTTGGGATAGGCTTATGCCCAGCTGTGGACTGTAGCAGTTCGTTGATGATGACACATACAAACATATGTACAATCATTACAAACTTGAATTAAACTTACATACATTTTATGTTGTAATGAATAGGCCTTTCCATCGCACCCGTTTCAGTACTACTTGTAATCTTGGCTGGTAACTTACTGTATTTCAGTAAAGCTTCTATCTTAACAGCTTCATATTATTGCGCCTCGATATCACATATCAAAAAAAATATTGCACTTACAATCATGATTATCCGTAGACAGTAAAGTTGTTTAAACAACAAAACGTCAGCATTTAGAAGCAGATGTTAGAGAGTTATTGTAAGTGACGTTTAACACTCACTGTGTATTACGTGAAGAGTTCCACAAGGAATGTAAAGCTTTAAAATGTAAGCGATTATACTGAAGTTAGGGGTCCGGGTGCGGGACGCAAACCGGAAGTGTTTCTTTCAACGCCCTACCGTACGTAGCCCGCTCTCCTTTTATTTAATCTATAGCTTTGGATCCGCTACAGCCTCTCTACACTACGCAGGGCTACCTTCATATTAATTTAAAGCTCTTAATGAGTTTATTTTTTTTAAAGTTTCTTTTTTAGTGTGTCAAGTAAGTTTTGAATGGAAAACTTTTAATACCATTTTTATTCGTTATAAAGTAAATATAATTAAACACTGTGTCTGTGTAACGCCGTTCCTCTCTCTGTCAATATCGCGATATATCTATAGAGAATATATATACAGGTGTATATATATATAGTGGACAACTTGCGGTTGATCCGACGGAAACGGAAGTACACAAAAAAATATTTTTTACAAGAGTTAATTTGAGCCATCGAATGGAAAGGTTTTTAAAAACTACATGCTTGAGACTACTGACCCAAGTCAAGATGTTAAGGTAAAAAGTGAGTGAGAATTGACTTTATTTAGTAATACAAGCTTCTTATATACTAATGTTATACAATGTCTCCTTATGGATAGTTTATAAACTATATGCGATTAATGGATCCGTTATCCGAGTATAACAGATTTATGTTTCAGTTTATCAGTAAGTGTTTTCTTTGTTCATTGACGGCCTTTCTCTTATGACAACATAACTCGAGGAACACTTTTACTTCAATTAAAATATCAAAAATATGCACCAATTAGGTATTTGGTGACTTTAGGTCTCACTTCCGGTTGGTCGATTATACCGGAAGTACATATAAATAGTAATTTTTGTACGTGGATTACATTTGTATAAGAATAATGTTATAAATATGCATAGTTATGATACTTAGTGACTTTCTGCATCACTTCCGGTTGGCCGTGCCTAACCGGATATGTCTGAGAACCATCTTCGTAACCACCTCAATATTAATGCCAAGTTTCATTTTGATCGACCTTACTGTTTGGTAACGACGCGATCACAACAAAATTCGTGGACACACTTAACTAAATCATAGTCAATACAAAAATTGATAGTAGGTAAGTTATCGACGTTCCGAGTACTTATCGGCGCATATGTTAACTATGTTCCGGTTTAAAAGCTTTATTTACTACCTTAGGATGTTTAATTTATTATTTAAACATATATATATTTAATATTTTTTCAAATAGATTAAATATATATTTCGTTATATGTATATATATGTATGTATTTATATAATTAAAGTAATCAATATTTTTTCGTAGCATTTCTTTAAGATATATACCAGGGTTCCACGCTGAGCTCACAGTGCAGTCTGCTAATCATCAGACGAAGCTCTGGCTTTTGACATACTAGGATTGGGCCAGCGTGATAGGAGACGGCCCAAATCCTCCTCCTTTTGGGGAAGACGAATAATCTCTTTTGGCTTATGAAGTGAAGAGTAGTATCAAAATTAAAACTGTGGTTTAAAATTTGTGCCTAAGCTAATAATAATGTAGTCTAACTGCAGGCACGTCGATTTTATTTTACTTTACTATGTTACTCTCAGTAGTAGGTAGGGCATGGGATTCGGTTCAACGTGCAATTTTAATGATGTCCTGAACAAAAGTACGTGTATATGCGCCGGTAGTTTTTCCTTTCCGCGTGTTATGAGGAGTGTAACCTGCAGGGGTCAGTGGCCCGGGGGTCCCGTTTGCAGCCCTTTAACGCGATACATTAACCCCACCGCACCCCTCTTATGCGTACAGGATAATTTTAAAGCAATGTGTTTACATTAAAACACCCGTTTAACTTTTTACATGTGATATTACCAACATTTAACACTAAAAATTGCATAAATTAAAAAAGAAGAAATAAATAATCATTGTACAAAATTAAGTCACGGTATTTAGCCCTATATGGTAGTCTCGGGCTATTTAGAATAGGCCTAAGGTTGGCTCTGCTTGTCGTAGAAGGCGACTAAAAAGGTGTTCTAGGTTTTCAGGCTCATGGACATTGGAGGTAGTTACCCTCACAGGTGTTAGGGAGAGGGAGGTTTATATCAAGTGAGCCCGAGCGAACGATAATTACGAACTAGTCTCGTATTTTTTCGTAGCACGCGTAGATGCTGGGGAAAGTAACAGCTCTCTTTAGAATGTGTTTAAAAACAGATCAGGGAGGTGAGTTCCGTGGGCGATCCTAAGGGTATAATCCCACATAACCCTGACTTTTCAAAAGCAAGGTATGTTTATATTTCTCTCGCGTTAAAACAAGGCTTACTTACCTATTTCGACTTAAGCTTTACCATACAATCGACTCATGCTTTATTAAGTGTATTAGATGTAGTGTGAAAATATTAATGTGTTTAATATTCTTACTAATTTCTAGTATCCTTAATCACTTTTGCGTGATAAAAAATAATGAAAAGTAAGTCAGAGAGGCTTCCGCGACAATTTCCTTTCCTTCACCCCCAGCTGTCCCCTGTCGCCGACTAGTACTAGTGAACCTGTAATCGGTTCCCTGCATTACTTAAGGGGCCCGTTACATCGACGAGTGGACTCCCCACCCATGGGTTTTCCCCACCATTACCGGATAATGTATCCGGGCCGCGTAATTGGGTTCCGTTTTACCGCCGCACAGTTTACGAGTTGCGGTTCACTTAACATACGTATCACTAAGCGCCACGGCTTCGACTCCCGACGTCCAATAAGCAGAAAACTTGTAACTTGAAACTACTTAACAATACATAAACTTTGGTTTTCGTATTTTTAAATAATGACCATTCAAAAGTATTATAAATGTTATTAACTATTTACCCGACCTCAATTATAATGGATAATGAAGGTAAGGGTTTAACAACTACAGGACTGATATTAGGTCTTTGTTGGCGTTTTTATTTTAGTATTGGTCTAAGACCATTTTTTCTTGTTATGAGAAAATTATTAGATAACATAACTGTTAATAAAAAATATTGGCAAATTATGTAGTAATATAGTTTAATAAGATAAATATTAGATCTCTGTTATAATACTTACAAGTATCAGTTAATATTGTTAGCAATGCCTTCAGTTTAATATATAATATATTGTTTATATTACTAGTAGTAATATATAATACTATAAATCTACTAATAATCATATATATTTAATATATAATATTTATTTTAGTTAGAATGTAATATATTTCTGTTTAAAAAAACCAACTACCTTCAATCCTCTATAGCGAGTATATTAATAAATCGGATTCCGACCAAAACACATTCCGACCGTTGCAAGTGTTGCTATATTTTGTATATCATCAGTTCATATTAACAAAATTACAACATTTTTTTAATTTTTTGATAACGTTAACAAATACATAATGTAATAGGACAAAAGAGATTGTAGTAAGGTATTAATGATAGGAAAAATTGTGGAGTGAAAAAGTACAAGTTAGGGAAAGGAAATAGACAAATAGATAGCAGTAAATATAAAAGATTCCAAAAGACCTTTACACATTACACTCAGAGAAAGCTAACAATTTAAAATATATATATGAAGTCTGGTAATGTTTTTATTGTCCTATATGTTTTATTTCAGTCGTATTAAACTACGATATTACATTGGGCATTAAATGGTCTTACACCATTTTCGTAATTAGTTCATTAGAGCATTAACACTAGATTTACCAACTGTTTAAGTATACATATTTCTACCTTAACCTAATATATTTGTTAATAATATATATATATAATAACATAAAGTTCATGAAATAATTTTTTTAGCCAAAGCTACAAAACTCATGATATCATTACAGAATGAAAATATTTCATGAAGAAATAATTTCAAATTGAACTTACCAGACCAGTCAATTTGGTTTGGTAAATCTAGTGTTAAGGTAGAAACATTATATTTCTACCTCGTAAAGTAATAATGCGAAAATGTATGGTAAGTATTCATTAAAAGGAAGTCTACGTAAAAAGTTCTACGTGTATTGTGAGAGCGGCGAGCGCATTGCGCGGTAGGGGTGGGTTTAGTTAGAGTAGGGGATGGAGGGGGTGTCACGTGCTATAATTCACAAAAACAAAGCGGGGTGTCACAGTACGTGTCTAATTTGTCCCATTTGGGCATCCGACGTAGCACTCACCCTCTGCCCCAGCGCCTACGGCCCAGCGTACCCCGATTCAAAACATACCCTCCAGACTCTACCCCGTTATAACACCCCCACCAATTTTAGATCACTCATCATCATAAATATCAAATTATCTCATACCGATCCAATTTCATAATAAAATTCATCAAATTTATTCAACTATCACTCTTTTATCAGTAATGAAAAAAATATTAGCGATAAACAAAATTTTAATTAATACTGATGTTAAAGGTTACCGTTAACAGAAATTATCTGCAGCAATCGATTTCATGTATTTATTAAGTCTACGTCCGCTGACAGATGTCCACTGTTGGGCTAGGCCTTCCCAAATAGTGGGAAGATAGGCCGTCTTTTACCACATTAGCCCAATGCAGGTTGGAGAAGAGTAAGAGTCTCGTTTACTTAGCAAAGTGCAGTACAACCATGTGAGGTTGGTTTAACTCCTTTGAGGTATTGTGTGGGATCTTTTAGGCCCTTTACAACATTAATAAATTAAACAAACTCACAATTATAGCTCTAATACTCCTATCTACTGCAAAATTTATAATTTTTTTAATATATAAAGAAAACAAAAAATATTCATAACCATTACGATAAAGTTCAAATTAACATAATGTTAATAATCCTACTAATATCTTTATTTTCTTGGCGTACGTCCGTGCGGAATGAAATCTCACTATGCGAATATTAACTATCATAAGCCATATATATATTTTATGCATTATGTCTGCCTTTTTATTTACTGTGTCTCATTTGTACTTTTGTTTTTATTATACAAATAAAGAGTAAGTAAATAAATGTATAAATATTATTATTTAAGTATTAAGTTTTTAGTGCGAAAGTAACGGGTAATTAGTAATTGTTGTTATATGATAATAATATTGATATATGCATTAATATTATATGTGTATTCATAACGTAGCGCAGTTTAAGTTACCTCAATAATTTCACCAGCATACAGCACCTTTCTTACTGGAAGACAGTAATGTTTTTAATGTTTATATCGTCGTTATTTGATACATATCTTAAATCACGTGATATTAGTTGTTATACTAACCGCATATAAATTTAATAATTCATCGATGCAGGCGGGATTCGAACCCGGTACCTGCTGGATGGAAGGCAAGCCTTCAAAGTTACGCTATCACTTCTCAGGTATAGCTTGTCTTGAGATAGAGGGTGTTAAGTTACCCCAGAAACAGTAATATTTGCACTTTACTATTTAGCAGTAGAAATAGACGGTCTTCTACCACGAGTACAAAAATGTCTGAA
>DWLS01007655.1:0-10544 GCA_018246255.1 Pachliopta kotzebuea | reverse complement strand
AGGAGAGAGACGAGGGAAGAGGATTTGGGGAAGGAGGAAGAGGTGGGAAGAAAAAGGGGGAGGTGATAAAATAGATATACAAACATATACGATAGTAGATTACTAACAATGTATTACATGCATAAAACATGAATTGTTCCCTATGTATACATAACATGGCGGCATGGTTTCAATTATTTTTTTAACAGATTTTATGAAACTAAAAGCTTCAATGACATGTGTAATGTTATATTTAAGAATGATTTTATTACCCTTTTATAACAAACAATTTCAAAAACAATTATAAAATTTGTCCAGTTCATATACAAAATTACAACAACACAAATAGATATTCTTAAATACTCATTGGATTTGCTACTTTTATTTATTAATATAGAGATAGTGTACTGTTATAGAAATACCTACAGAAAAAGGAATTGTGAAAGCAAATGTACCTTTCGCTGCAATGTCTCTTAACACATTATCCCAGATTTATCCTTAATTTTACTTGAGGATAAATAACAACTAGATCGTTAACGGCGACATCTACCTTCTAATTACGACGGATGATCAGATTACAGAACCTGTTCATACAGAACATATTACTTCTGATACGTATATTGCTATCAAAATTTGGCAGATTGACATTAAACTTGATTATGGTGGATAGTGTCTGGGTTGTTGAACCGTGATATATTGGTATTGTAAATTAAATAAATTCAGTGTTTAATTACATATCATTGCCACTAATAGCTTGTATAATAAAATATTTTCCAGAAACCCCAATATTCGTGCCAAAAATTCTGGCAAAATTAAAATTTCTCACTGGTTATAAAAGAGATTATGTATGAATAGCATAACATATACAAAGTTTTCTGTCCGTACACTATCAGCTGTTGTACATTGCGGCACGTTTTACGTTCGTCGCTGACTCGACAACACAAAATAAACTTTCCATTGTCAGTAGAGCGCAAACAAATCAATCAGCCCCTGTCCGTATATGCTGACGTCTTCGCGCTGAAGTTATCATAGAAATACGCGTGTTTTATTTGTTCTCGTGCCGTGACTCGAAGGTCCTCACGCATTGCCACACGTGCGATCATCTTTGTGTTTATCCGTCCACGTTTGGAAGAACCCACTTGCCTAGACATTGGACGTTTAACAGGCATTGAAAGACCCTGACGGGGTTCTACTTATGTTGGACGAGTTGGCTTTGTATACAGGCGGCAGGATCTAATTCTCGAGCAGCTCGTCGCGTCACGACTCATCATTGGGCTCCGTTGGAGGCAGGTTGCACACGACCACGCATAATTTATTAAGACGCTCCCGGCCAATACTGCCTTGAATACCACCGAAGCTTGTGTGGCTTATAATAAACTAAACTGGTAAAGGGATAATGGTATGACCATAAATAAACTCAAAGAATATCTGTTAATACTTTTGTATACTATTCATAATTTAATTAATAAGATCTCCATTTGTTGCTAACCAAGTACTTCTTATAAACAACTGAAAAAGTAGTGTTCAATTAAACTCTTTTATTGTTGTTTATTTTTCTTTACTGTGATGGTAGACTTGGAAAAATTTGTTAGAGAAGAAAACAATATTCAATTCATGTCGCTGCATTTTGTTCGTAAATAGTACTCATGTGAACATCAAAAAGTAATACTATTGCCGTCGCTGCACATTCGGCCATTGTTCCTAATGCCCGTGCTGCGTGTAAAGCGGCTACCTCGTAAATAAGTGAAGTGCGCGCTCGCGCTGCGCGTGTGTGGGTATAGATAAGGCGCATCTAGAGGCGGCATCGGCGCGCGGTAGAGGAGCGAGGCGCGCGACCGCGACGACCTCGCCGCGACCGCTTGCCGCCTGTCCGCGCCCACTGTACCGTACGTACACCCGTCGGCAGTGTTGTTAAAAAATATTTAATATTTCATTATATTTTTTAAATTGTATTTATTTACTTTCATATTTAAAAAGGTACTGCGTTTTCCAAGATGTTAGAAAATATAGATTTAAGGCCTTCAAGTATTCTTCACCAGTCGACCTTTTTTTACAATACGTGACGACGAGACGACTCAGACGTTCACCTGATGGTTTCTTAGCCACCGTTTCGTACCTTCCTCGCCATTGAAGTATATACAAAGAAATGTCCATACAATACCAGGCGTAGCGAATGTTGCCAGTTTTAAGATAGCAGAAGCAAGTATTTTTTTAATGTAACAGAGACACTTGTGTGCGACACAGTCGGGTCGCGCGCTGGGCGCGGGCGGCGCGTGGCTGGGAACCTGCGGCGCGCGCGCGTTCTCACGGCCCGTCTGACCTGCCCCCCTTCCCGCACCTCCTCCGTTTCCTCCCAAACGGCCCTCACTGACCGCCCGCACAGCCTCCGAGACTGTTTATCAACCACATGTAACGCTGAATTTCCTTTTATGTAATATTAAATCACTTCACGTTTAGTTACTTTTTAAAAATTAATATTTACTAAATTATTTCATTACTTTGCCGTTCAGTTTACAAATTAAATGTACAAATCTTATGTCTTATAAGGTATAACGAATAATGAGAGACTTAAATTTAAATCACCACCCAATCTTGCACGCCAGAAATATATAATTAAATATCAATCAAACACAACTTTATTACCATAAGTACTACTCTTCTCATTGTAAAGTGTTATAAAAATATACATTAATAATAGCTATACAATAAAAATAATGAGCTGTCGATAGTGCTAAAATTTCAGAAAATATCTTAATTTTCTCTGACTTTGTATTACGTGTAATAATATAATTTATATTTTAAATGATTTCGACTTTTCAAGCCTACGCTTTTAAGTTTAACGATAAGAAGAAAGTCGATCTGATTTTCAAGTCGATGTTGTTAGACAGGAGATAAATGTTTGCTTGCAGTTTGCGATGCATTTTAACACGAGCCAGCGTGGGAATGGGAAGTAAACTTGCAAGCTTTCACCGACACTAAATTCCTTAACATTCACCAATATTGTTTAAATTTGCTTTTAGTAATATTATAAACTTTTATGTATATCTATTCATACGAGCCATCGTACATTACAGAAATTATCAACTTACTTTTGGTTGGATTTTTGTTGTCATATTTATACGAGCTATGTTTATGTTTCAATAGAAATTAAGAGGTATAAAATCAACCTACATTGTTTATATTACAAAATTGAGCATTTCATTTTTTTGACACTAATTTTATTTAAACTTTTTTAGAATTATAGTTTGCGCATTAGAAGAGATATGTGGCTAATTGGATTTATACATAAGATATTGTTACGTAATATCAGATTATAAAATGAACACATATGTATTATTATTATACTTTTTCATTGCGTGAAATAACAATTATTTAGATTGTAAGAAAAGTAAAAAAATTGTAAGACTTTATTACGGTTTGCTCATCTTATGATTTCTTTGTGCTTCCAATATGTAACGGTATTGGCAACGATTACCAAGCTTTTTTTTATTACAACCGCGCATTACTGAGACACTCGTTTTGAAAACTTGGAAACTTTGCTGTTCGAAGAGAATGCTGTCGGTTTCTCACGGCCGAACCCACTGAGGCCGTGTAATGGATACCCTGTGCCTTATTGAACATCATCTTACACAATTACTAAAATTTCTCTTAAACATCTTACGGATGCTTTATATGTATATAATAACCTTACCCATGATGGTGGATGACCCTTAATTTGCCACTTTTTTTTATAAAAATATAAAAGAAATAAAACAAGTATTTTAAACATATACCACAAGAAACGTGTAGCATTTAAGTATATTAACATCTAAGAAAATAAACTCAAAGTACGTTCATAAGTCAATGAACAGAATTATGTTACCTACTTGGAAAAACATGAAATTCGTGATTTCTATTGTGTTAATTAGGGTTTACAGTTAAATAAATATTACGGTTACATAAATTTAAAAATAAAAATGAACGGCAGTGGAAATTGAAATACAACTTTTCATTTAAAAAAGGTTAACTAGGGCGATTTTTAGTCTCATTTCTAGATTGATTAAAGAGGTGAAAATTTGTTCAGAAAGTTTCATGGCATAACACATAAAATATGGTTTTACTCAATTATCAAATACCGGCAATAACAAACTAATTATTAAACATCAAACTTAACTAAATTATGAAACATTTCCAAGTAGTAACAAGTGACTAAGTAGACGTAACAATGGAAGCGAACCTGAACATTTAGACTAGCCGTTCTCATAATGTATTCACCGAGGTACACAGCCAATGTCTCATGTGTAAAGGCGCGCCGAACAGCCATTAATTGCATAACAATAATCCGACCGCATCGTCCCCACAGTTATCTAGGATGAACTGCGCGCACGCATGCTCCGTGATCGTTTGCATTTATAGACTAGCTTGATTATAGAGCCTTTTAATTTTAAAGGATTTTGCTTTTATAAGTATAACAATCTCGTAGCACTTTTTACAAACTTATCACTACCAAATTACTATACTATGCAAAATTTAGGACAGAGTAATAAATTAAATATAATCGACATCCACATTCGGCTAGCCTGCAAGTGCATTTTGAATTAAATCAACACCATAAACATTCTATTTATAGCCAAATACATAATTTGGGAAAGTAAAATAAGTGTTTAAAGTTATGAAAAAAATCATTATTTACTGGAGATAAAAAATCTCAAATCGTTAATACTTGCTATGTGGTCCTTCTCTCATCATCAGCAGCCGATAAACGCCCACTGCTGGTCTTAGCCCTCCACTAAAGATCGGAACAGTCCTGCGTTGTCTGCGTCCAGCGGATTACCGCGATCGGCACCAGATCGTCAGTCCATTTATGGCAAGGCCTTCCAGCACTAAGTCTATCGGTACGCGGCCGCCACTCTAAGACCTTACTGGCCCATCCTTCACTAAACAATAATAAATTGATGGCTTTTTCATTTTACCATAATATAAACGCGGCTATAATCACTTTAATAATTTGCAGTAAATATAACTTTTTTTAATTATTTTATCTATAAATTTAGTATGTTTCATAGTCTATAACTCGTATGGTCTATGGCCACATCTCATTCAGTCGGCACAGCCAAGGGTCTGTGCACGTCGTACAAGAGTCGTAGATGCAATCTGTTTGCTTTATGAGTCCGTGAGGCGGTGCGCTTTATGCTCCTGCCGTTTCAATTTCATTATAATGTAGGACAAGAACACTGAATGCAAATAGGTGTAAAATACTCGTGTGTTATTTAAATATAAAGCTCGAGTATATTGTAGTTGATATTTTTTTTATTTCAGATCGTATCTTAACTTATCTTTTAATAATGTACTTTTGGGTACTAGTTATAACGGCCATGGATGTGGGAAAAGTACGAAAAAAGTCTTTTAACATCAAAATAATATCACAACATGTGACACCAAAACTAAACAAACGACCACACCGTATTATAAGACTAGCGTTTAGCCGCAATAATACACAGACCAGATTTAATAATATTTTAGAAAATAGATAAAAAAAATGGTTTAGTGTTCTTTTTGGGATGCATTAAAAACGAAAGATATTTAATTTTTAGAGCAGTATGCTGATTAGGAATTCTATGGATAAGTAAAACGTATCAATACCAAGCGTTACCCAGGCTGAAGCTAAAAAGCGAAAAAGCTGCCGTTAGTTTGTAAACTACATAATTTTTAAAAATATGCTCGCGTCACCCACAATATCCGTAACCACCACGTTACACCGAGAACAATTCGCGTCGACATTAAAGGAGGACAAGTAATTATAAGAGGTTATTCTCGTCGAAATGAAAATTTACATAAACACGGCTCGTGACGGCGCGGATAATGGCTTCAAGTCACGCTCCGGTCGGCGGCGGTTTGATCACGTGAAGTGTCGTCATTTGCTACATGTACCACTTCTATTGATGAGGCCTCCTCATTAGCTTCAACCGACGCTCCAACATTTGGTAACCGAAACTGATCAATAGTAGATTTTATGGTATTATTTTTGCCCTGGTTAAACATCACTTCGACTATGAAATATTATGAAGATGTAATATAAATATCATTATTACGCATGTTTTTCATCTACATTACTCAGGTCTAAGTAGATCATCTCATCTGAGGGTTTTGTAATAGACAACGCTAATTAGTTTTAATATGTACCTTTCTAAGAGAATTTAATATATAAAATAATAAAAAAAAATCTAAATTAAATCCTTTGTATCCTTTGTGTGTGTGGTACTAGCCGGCCGCCGGTTCTTAGTGACCACTTCATTTGTTTGAAATAGTTAATCATAAAGATTAGAGGGTAGTAAAATAAGTAATGTATAAGCAATTAGAATTTAATTAAGAAAACGTAATGTTTTGATAAATCTGATAAGATTTTAAGACATTATCTGTAACTATAAAAACAAATGTATATGTAAGAAAATAAATAAATAATAAAAAAAAATAAAAATAACAGGTAAAGTTGTCGTTCTTTTATACAGAACTAATTACTTTCAGTTATTACATAATATGACTACTCGTATTTGCACAAACTCCTTTTAGTACCTTCTCAGAAAAGGTAGTTTAGTAAGTTAGTAACGCAGTAAGTATATTACGCTCAGTTGAAATTTCACATCTTATAATTTGAAAGTTTCGGCTGGTATTCAAAGTGTTAATAAATTTTTCAACTTGTTCACAAAGTATTTATCAGAAAATGGAGAACGATGACTGCATACATTTTTATAATTAAATCATTTGTTATCTAACTAAATGTTAGCTTTAGTTACTTTGTAATAATAGCACGAAATAAAATTTCTCACCAAGAAAGCGCAAGTCCCTTCGCTACCTCTTTTGCATACTAGTCCCAGAGACTCGTGCGCGCACAAAATAAACAAAGCAACTGAAATCAAATTAAGCGAGATAAGTCCGCAAAAACACGCTACCTGCGCATCGGCTCGCGTTGGGACCTTATTATGAGGACACCGCTTTGTCTGCATCTTACTAAAATGACGGGGCAAACCTTCAGCGGTCATGAAAAGAGACGGACTCATTATACCCCTAAAGAAGAAAAGGAATAGAGCAAACATCCTTCCTAAAACTTAGGGCTATGTCAAAAGTGGCTGGTAGCCGAAACAAGTTATTTAAATTCGGCGGCACCCGGAGAACGGGCACCGCAAGCCACAGCATCCACTTCTTGTTAGTTTTTTTTTTACAAATATCTGTATCATTAAAAACGAAGTGAATTGAAATTAAAATACCGAAGCGCATCATGCGAATATTATACGCGATATCGTGCTAATGTATGCGTTCGAGCAATAAAGTAATCATCGGGAACTCTTGGAATAATAACCCCATGCCAGCACACTTGTCCGCGATAGAAATTTTAATTTTAATTGATGACGGTTAACCGCAAGGTTGCTCCGTTGCAACCTCGAAGCGTTTATGCAAAAGAGATGCTAATTCAATTTGCACTGTTGAAGATACTGACTTAGTAAATTCACCGCTTGATATCCACTGCACGACAGCCCTTTTATTAATTTTGCATATTTAAAGTCATTGGGTATTAAAGTATTATCTGCGAAAAATCTAAAAAATAAGTAGCTAACAAATTTTATTAGCATAATACTACAGCATCTATATGGATTAAAGAACTGAGAAAATAATATACTAATATGTATGATGTATATAAATAAACTTCTTATGATTTTATATCTATTGTTAACACTCAAAATCTTTTTGACACGGAATATTTCGTTAAAGATCATTAGAGCCAATTAAATTTTTGTCGGTAAAATTTAAATTTATACTCTTGTCGGGGAGGAATTTTTCAGATTTCCACGCATTAGCCTGTCTTGCTACTTAATATTTTATAATTTTTATAATAAAAATCGATTTAATGTATATCCACTTTTATTTAAAAATGTGAACGAAAGAAAATAATAATACATATTTTGAAAGCCTAGCCAAATATTGGACAACAATAATTACTTTGTCAGAAAATAGTGGTGAAGGTATGTACAAACGAATTTAAATAATATTACACTGAACGAGAGAGAAGTTATAACTGGCGTTAACACGCAACCTTAGTCACGGTAGGCGACTAAATTGAAAAAGTCAATAACGTTGCAACAAATCAAGTTTGAGGATAAATTAGTGTGAGTAAAGTCACACAACGCAGGCTTACACTTGCGGTTTCCGTTTTAATTGCAAAATCAATAATTGAATTGCGGGGGCGGGTTAATTCATTGTCCCTCGATAAGGCATCGGGCATCGTTTCAACAATTTAAATAATTGTGGTGAACATTGATTCGCTGCAACTCGGAGTGGAAGGTGGGCAAGTTATTTATTTTTATTTAAACGTCGACATGAATAAGATCCTCGATTCAGAGCATACCTTCATCAATCCTTTTTTTATTTGTGTCCACGTATTAATATTACTATGTTATTCAATTCTGACAATTTTTTTGTAATTTAATTCTGCCATAATAGTAATGCTGTGTTCTGGCTATTAATATATGACAGACAGAGCATTCTAGGCGAGCACGCTTCATAATCCATATTTTTCTGTTCAGCTCACACCTTATAAAGTTGAGCTTAACCGATAACCAGTAGTCGGTAAAACATTTCTGGATGAATAACAAATATCACTTTTACACGTGCACACTAAACATGCCTTTAGTTCACGTGTAAAAGTGATATTTATTATTCACAAATTTTTTAATCAAATTTTATTAGCTACAGCTCCCTTCAAACAGGAAAGCAATAACTTTTCCACACTATTTTCTGTTTTTGGGCTAAAATATACGCTGTAAAAAAAATCTAAATCTACATAACAACACAATTTCAATTATGATTACTATTGATGAAATACGGAACCCAGAAGTTATTCAATTCATCTTCCATTTTCTTCTCTTATTACACAGATTCAAAAACGAATTCAAGGTTTGATGTAAATTTGTAGTATACCTTCGCGTATTTACTATTATTTGATTTCCTTTAGTCTTTAAAACGATTTCATCACTCAGAAAGCTTAAAACCGTTGTAAAAAAACATTTTAAAGTCATACAAATAAAAAGTTAATTTTCTTTACATCTCACGTAACAGCACTAATCATACTGCAACCTCACTGCTACTTTTTAAATTTTTCGCATAATCATCGTTTGCGTTCTGTACCGTAGTTCCCCTTCTTGATTTAACGAAGAATAACTGTTTCACGACAATCGAGGCGCAGTTACTGGTCAACAAAAACGCGCCCGTTGCCTCCGGTCACCACTTGAGGTCATTAAAAACACATCAACGTGCGATAAATTATTTTATTAAATGTCGATTCACACCTTTGCCCCGACTCAAGCGTGTCTAATGGCGCGAGACCTTGGACAAGTTTTATGACATACAACTTACCAGAGCTACGTTGTTTTATTACGGTTCTTCCTCTTATTAATATTATAAAAAAACCATTATACTATAATGTACTCAAAAAAAGAAAATTAGGTTACTTGAATCTGTTCTGAGTGAATTTCTGAATGACCAGAGTTCTGAATGATGGTTAAATTTGCTACTTATTTCGCTGATTTATATAGCTTACTATGTTACTGAGCCCGCGGACCTAGATTCTGTAATCTAATTAACTTGTTAAACTTTTAATATGTATCTGTATTCTTAATATAAAGTGAACACCTAGCTACATTACACAATTAATAGTAGTACACAGGTGTAACCTATTTTAATTTGTTTTTATGAAATATTAGTAATAAGCTTAAAGTTTAAATATAATACAATTCTGTAGTTACAAACGAAACTATAATTTCACATCAATATTTACAAAAGATTAGTAGTAGTTCGTGTAAAAATACTATGAATGTTACGAAAAATATCGTAAGGAACTTTAGTAAGCACTTTGTTCAATACAACGCTGAAAAGAAATCATAACGATAGTTGTTTGCATAATGACCATTACGCTATTTTATGTGGGAGTAACTGGCGAAGGGAACTACTTGATAATGTCTTGTAATCGGTGAAAGCTTCCAGTATCGCTCTAGTGACATTTATTTTCGTAAATATGTTGCAAATATATTAGAGAAAATATAATTTTTATAACAGCCGAGTCAGACGAAACTCTCGCATAATAGTAAAACTGTCTAAGCTGATTGAAAGCCATTTTTTTCTGATCCCAATGCAAAATGTATGTGTATGTATATATGTAATTATCTTGTCAGTCAATGTCGATGAGGTGGGTAACAGTCGCGACGGGCGTAACCGTACTCTGCGAGCACAATAGCTAATCAACGCGGACACCTTCGTAATTACGAACAAGTAACAATTGACTCCCTGCAATCCGAATACCAGACGGTTAATCGCAAGAGTAATATCTTTTGGTGTTAGATATTTGGTGAAATAACACGAATAATCGCATACGACAGCAATGTATAACCTCACACAGAAAAATACACCAATAGATTGTTATTATAATAATACTTTACTTTTACTTTATAAAAAGTTTTTTTTTTTTTTTTTTGGGGTGTTGGCGGTGGTTTCGGCCACTTTTTTGGCCGTGAAAGGGAGAGGGGACTGTGAGCGCG
>DWLS01007654.1:0-10544 GCA_018246255.1 Pachliopta kotzebuea | reverse complement strand
ATTAGTAGATAAAAATTATAAAAACAAACAAGTATTTGATAAGCAAACAAGGTCTCCGACAATAATCCGAGGAATAAAAGTGCATATCAAAAAAAAAAAAAAAAAAATTGCCCCCATATGGCCTACTCTCCAACTTGGGAACACTGATTTAGAGTGAAGGTCCATATTATATTTGAACATTAAAACCCCATTTAACATTTTTTACCGTTCTTTACTCATCACTAAATTCTCAACCGTTACTTTATTAATACTTATGTATAAAATTTGCCTTTCAAAATATATTAATAGGAGGATGAGAAAAATCAAATAAATTATATGATTCAACCGCAAGTTGTTAAATTAGAACAATCTATACGAATACATTAGCCTTATATTTTTTGCACATATTTCAAAAATCTCCATAAAAAATTTAACGGTATCGTATAAAGTTGTCGCCACATCGGATGGGCGTCTGTTCGGCGATCGTGCACTGCAATTTTTGTTTTTGGTCACTTTTTGGATTTACAGTTTTCAATTCAGCGGAACTAAAAATTTTTAAGGGGCCTTTACTTTTAGTTACCGGTTACACCAGTTCCCCGTTTCGGATACGGTATGGTTTTTATTAAAATGTTTTCAGTTTTGTTGTATCTATTATGGATTTCCCATTTTTCTTTTAAAGAATTATTGGTAACTTTCGTTATTTTTTCATTCATTTACTGTACAACTGTAATGAGTCTTGCTTAAAGTATATACGCACATACAGATATTTTGTTCATATCAACGATATTTCGCCGAAAAACTAAATTATAATCTGTGGATCAATTTCTTTTTTTTTAATACTAAATAATAATTATTATAAAAAACATTATTCTTTGTATTGATAGATCTGATTGATATTTATACCATTGATATTTAAAGCTTTTAGTAAAGCAATTAACAAGTAAGTAAGTAAACATTGGAGCTATTTCAATCAAATTTTTCTTGCTACAAACTTAACCAAAATCAATAGATGCTGAGGTCAGTTTATAATATACATATCCCTATAGCATATAATTTTAAGTCCGACCCAACGATCTGTAATAGAAGTTTCATTCGTTTCATTTGTGAAGAGTATATAAAAATTCAGTAATGTATAAATTTTGAATACGTTTTAAAAAATATTTTTACTTATCTCATCAGCCTAATGTGTCACAGGCATTAAATTTCTTTCACGTTAGGTTTATCTTAACACGATGGTAACGGTTACTTACGATGAACATAAGAAATATCTTCATTTTAGCGCCGTCCCCAATGCATATTGACAATGTACCGTCGCCTGGCAAACAAAGAAGGTTAAAACTTGTAACTGTTTCGTTTAAGGTTGCTATATGTTATGTGACTCATGATGCCCACAATCAGTATGCAAAGGATTATTTATACTATCTCGATCCAATGCTCCTCGGAATCAATAAAATGAATATTGATGTAGCAGAGCACCGATCGGTGTGGTAATCTTTGATGAAGGCCTAAGATCAGCAGTGGACGTTTATCGGCTGATAATGATTTACCTCTCCCTATAAAAAATATAGTTTTATTTAAGGGTTTTAAGAAGAAGTGCAGAGAATGGCTTCTGGACAATCAAAAAAAGTCTAGCAACTGGCAATAGATTGGTTCATAAAGGTCTTCTCTCTTAGCCATCCTTTAAATGTGTTGGATAGTGTGCTACTATTATTATTTTAATGGAATGATGCAGAGCAGCATGGAAACAGTTATTTATTATGTCAAATTTTTGCTATTTATATTATTATGCTTATGAGTTATTGTTTCTTCCCTTGATTTAATTTTTTTTTCGTGCATTTAAACTTTATAAATTAAGATATATAAGATTAATAAGAAGACGACGACGACGACCAGTAGGCTGAAAACCAGCACTGCTTGCTGAGACCTCGGCCTTTTCACACTGATTATTTTTACTATTTACTTACAATTTTTTGTAAAGTGTTTATAGTGTGAATAAATGTCTTATTATTATTGTTATACATAGTCTCACAAAATGTGTTCATTCAAGCCCTGAAAATGTTTCATATTTCATTTAGACCCGCCGTTTATGTTCGCCATTATTATCGCCTGGTAAATATCTTGCTTAACGCGTGAATTATAAAATATATATATAATTGTATTAAGCCTGCTCTTAACGATTACATTACAATCACAATTACAAGTAATTTTATGTAAATAATTGCTTAACAAACGATAACAATTAGTATTTAAACGCGTGTCAATTAACAATATTACAGTAACGCCATTTTTGTTTCAATTAAACTGAATGATTGCGTTGACCAGTTTACATAATGATTATATATTTTAGTATTCATACGTGTAAAATTTTTTTATTCGACGAGATGAGCAAGGCCTTCACCAGATAGTAAGTGATATTCTCGCACATATCAACTTAGCGTTGGCTAAGATGGTATACACAGCACCAAATTGCGCTCTTCGTATTTAGTACACATTAGATGTTAAGTCTCGTTACTTCAGTAATTTCACTACCTTATAACGCTCTTCAAACCTAAACAGTAATATTTTCACAGTACTGTTTGTCGGCTGCAATAGGTAATAGGTCTCCATTGCCAGAGAATGTCTAGGTACGTACTACCGCAGTTAAGATTTCTACCTTCATATAGTACTATGCAAACGTTACTGTGTTCCGGTTCGAAGAGTGCTGTATGCTAGTAAAATTACTGAGGCAACGAGACAACATCTTATATTTCAAAGCGAAGAACGCAATGGGGTTTTGTGTATACCATCATAACTAACGCCACATTGTTTTGGGCGAGCTTATCACTTACCACGTTTTGAAAGCCTTGCTTGTGTCATTGCCTTAACGAATAAGAGAAACTATTTAAGCAATTCCAACTAATACTTAATTTTCAAATGAGTATCTAAGGGGAAGGCGGCTATAAAAAGTATAGTTACTGTCTAGAATTTATTAGAATCTAATACTATTGTATTTATCATAAGTTATTACCATTGCATTGTATAAAAGGTGAGGTGATTGCAAAAGTCAACCGCACCATCTTCCTGTACGTATTACAAAATCCTTGCATAAGCTGTCATGGGAGCATTCAACTGTTGCTGGGACCATTGCGGAAACACTTCAATCTTCTATAAGTTTTATACTTGACATTTAATAATGAATAAATGAAACAATCATTATGTTACCTAAAACATTATCCCAAGCATGAAACATTTTCTTTTATATTCGACGAGTCGATGAGACTCGCAAGACCTAATGATAAGTGATAGACTTTCCCATAATAACATAGCACTGGTTATGATGGTATATACAGCACCACATTGCGCTTATCGCCTTGATACATAAAATGTTAGGTCTTATTACCCCAATAATTTCACTAGCTTACAGCACCCTTCAAACCAGAATACAATAATATTTGCACAGTATTGTTTGACGACTACCTAGACGGACCGTGACAACAGACACCATCAGTAAACCACCAGTTAACTATCACACTGATTTAGTGAGATTTTGTGAATTCCACATGTAAAGAAATAAAACCACTCAACTTCTGTTAGACAATATATATTCGTTCAGAGTTACAGCACTTCCATTTAGATTCGTACAATAATCTTAATGTGTCCTCTATCCCTTGGTCACCTCTTACATGCTCACTAACTCTCGATGGCCTCGTTTCATACGGAAGTCAATTCCTTTTTAATAAATGAACTTACAACCTTATCGAACAGTAAGTTTCACATTAAGTCTTTTAAAATTATTATTAACGTTTACAATCATATTACTCATGTAAATGTTTAGCATGTCGATGCGATTTGACAAGAATAACAAAGAATATCAGTGGAATCATAATAGTTACATACATAGTTAATATACATTTATTGCTATATGTACCTTGGATTGACTAATTTAACGATACATGTAGTATTAAAATCTGAGAGATTCTACAATAACAATTCTTAGAAAATATTGTGCAAATATTTCATATATTGATTACACGTTTACGGAACGACAATAGTCAAGTGTCAATCTTTTACAATTGATATTATATATTTATTTGACACTCAAATAAATATAAGAAAAATCACATTATTTTACATGTTGGTTTAACAATTTTTAAAATCATTACACACATAAGCATGAAAGCTGTTATTCTTGTTCAGGTTTACTTATGATGTATCACTTCACCAGAAGTTTGAGTTCGGAAAAAATCGGACCATAACGCGTAACTATTTTACAGCGATCAAAGCTTTTTAACTAATTTTGCATAATTTGTACTTCATTAATATGAGAAATATAGAAAACACTTAACTGTAAAAGTTTTAAGTAACTTTACGCTGAATTAAATTTCAAGATAATGATGATAGAATGATGATTGGGTAACGTGAATTGATTGAATGTGAGATACAGTTTGCAATGAATATACTTTTTAATGAAACATTACTGTTAGTCAATATCCTTTCATAATTCATAGGCCGCGTAATAAATCGAGGATGTGTGTAAATCGCCTGTGATTAAGTAAAAGCGTACAGGGCAACCGGTCCGTTGCTGCAGCAGTATGCTAATCATGGTAATTTATGGTAACCTATTAAAAATTTTCATAATTATACCTACATAATCAATGAAAACTTTGTTAGAATAATATAATTGCACCATGTATAAAACTCTCTTTGTTTATGGTAGATTCTTTATTGCCGGAGACTGTCTAAGTAGCTACCAACATAGCTCCTATTGCAGCAGTCTAACAGTGTACAATCATTACTATGTTCAGGTTTGAAGAGTGCTGTTTGCTAGTGAAATTACTGAAGTAATGATACTGTGTATACCATCTTAACCACTGCCACATTATTATGAGCAAACATAGCGTTTACCATCAAATGAAGGCCCTCTTCGACTTGTCGCCTAAAAAATAAACATTATTTTACAATGAAATAAATAATAAAAACTTTAAATTTGTATTAGTAACTGATTATGGTAATAGGTCCAATGGTTGTGTAGATTAACATTCTCAAACTAGTTTTTTTTTAATGAAACATGACATTAATTTTGCTTAATTTGCATTTATTTTGCACTCGTGACTTAACTAAAAGCAAAGACATTTCTATCGTTAGAGTTATTGCGAAAAAAAATTGTATTTATATATGAAAATGTTTAGTGTCTGGTTATCATATGAAAATAATAGTATATTTTATTCTTGTGGTACTAATATTAAAAGCTGCGTTTTTAGTTCATTGTCTATTATTATCTGTGGGTTTGTTTTAAGTAATATCCAAGACTTTTGTTTAAAATAATCTCGAATTAAGACTGATTTACAAACTTTATTTAGATTTATCAATTTTAAAGAATTTTAATTTATCTGGATGTATTTGGCTTTTGTATATGAAACTTAAATCAAATACGTCTACAACTATTATTGAATGTATATAACAAATGGTCGATGTATCTGTATCTAGGTGCAAAAAGTATCAAAACCGGTTGCCATTATTTGTTACAGTCTATGAATATTGAAAATATATATATTGCTAAATTACTTGATGAATTGTTAGTTAAATTCTGTACTAAAATAGTGTAATTTAACTGAAGTTAAAACAAGCTCCTAACTGAATTCCGTACTGACTAGTATCATATTCCATCTGATCCTTACGTTAACTAAATTATGTAACTTCATAGCAAAGACCATCGCCAAGTTACCCAGAAAGTGAACGTACCGAGACTCCGTGACCCACCTGTCCTACATAAACTTGTTTATGTTTACGACGTTCACCATGCTACAGTTAAATAAATCTAACATAACTTACTAACAAATTAAAGTTTACAAGATAAGATAATAAGTTAATTTAAAGCTGATTTACAAATCTCAAACATGTGAATCAATTGATTCCTGAACTAATTGTTTAATCTGATGAACTAAGAAACAGAACTGTCTCCTAATAACTTGATTACTTGAAAATTTTAAAAAAGTTTACTTTTTGTTCAAATAGGCGACGAGAGGAGTGATAAGTTCACCTGATGATTAGTGATACTTAATAATACTAGTACTCATAATTACGTGGTGTCGGTTAAGATATTTTTCGAACGGATCTTTTTGACACAGCACCACATTACGCTGGTTTCATGAACATATAAGGTGTTAAGTCTTCTAACCCCAGTAATTTCAATAGCCTACTTAACCCTTCAAACCGGAACACAGTAATGTTTGCAAAGTACTGTTTGTCGGCTGCAGTAGGAGCTGCGGTGGTATCTATCTATGTCTGAGTTATGGGAAATTGAACGTGCAATAGCCTAATAGTTTGTACTACGGCCTTCCACTCCGAAGGTGCCGGGTTCGAATCCGGTCTGCACCAATGAATTATTCAATTTAAGTGCAGTTAGTATAACACCAGCTATATCACATGCTTTAGCCATGTATCAAATCGCGTGGCTATAAATCCTAAGAAAAATCTCTGGGAAGTACTACCTACCACCGGTTACCACCACGCTGGTTTTATGTGGGTTTGCGAATGCCACATGACTATGAAATCTGTTTTTATTTTTAGTATAATTTGTAAATTTACACTATGTGATATTTTAATCTGATTTCAGAGGCCCTGGATGTGATCAAAGAGGAACACACGATGCCTGCTCAGAGGCGGAGGAACAAGAGGGAGGTTCCGTTCACACACGACGAGAAGCGAATTGCAGGGGTAAATAACATTATTAATTAATTTAATTTCTGTAATAATCCAATAAAAAAATATTTTAAATCCCTGAAAATTATATTCATACAAGACTGACACATGTCATTATTATTCAATCTCTAAAATGACTTCTATTTGTTAGGAAAGTATAAGCAACTTATGAGGTTATAACCTAAATACTTTAATATTGTCAAACAATATTTTTTAAATAAATTAAATTGTTTTATTTCTTTTGTATTTAGGCTTTTTTTGGTATTTCGTAAAATGTTCATTTTGTTTCCTTTTTTACTTAAATATGTTCTGTTCGACCTTTCGAAGATTTAAACCATTCTCCACCAATATATTTGCACGAACTTCTCTCGAGGAGAATATATGACCTGAGTAGACATTATTGCTGTATTTCTCTGAAAATGCGGTTAAGGAGAAATAATTTACTAAAATATATAAAATAGTGTTAATAAAGTTAATGTTTTCTTTATAATTTTGGATCAATTAACAATAGGAGTGGTAAAAGTTATGCCAAAATGAGAATCCAATTCTATTGAAACAAGTAAAAGGAAATCAGATCCGTGACATAAGGGCTATACAGATTTATTATCATAAGTCATTTTTAATTTATTATTAGGTTTCCTTAGCAATAAGATTTTGTAAATAAAACAAAGGTAAATAGTAATAATTTTAATGTAATTAATAATTATAATAACGGTACCTAATAAATCATCATCATCGGAGGCACTGCAGCGTGTTTGAGTTTAATCCAATAAATTTTTCTGCGACATTCAACTTTAGGCTTTTTACAAAACGACAATTAATAAAGTATAAAACAAAACATATAAATGTCTGTTAGTCTATAATGTTGTTTTCTCTGTTTCCAGTGTCTCTTACAATGCGTGTATCGAAAAGTGAAAGCAGTAAGTATCGTATTATCAACAGATTAATAATTTCTAATCTACATATCAAAATCTCATGAATGTTAAGTGACTATTAGACTGTGAAGTATGTTTGCTAAGTATACATTGATTCTCATACTCGTATGTCATCGAACCTGGGACCTCTGTGTTACAAGTATAATTCGTTGGAATTCAATACGAAACGCTTTAGTTTCAATTGAACGAACCGTGTCTGTTGGCATTGTTTTTTGCTCAATTAACTTTTGTTTTCTGTCGCCTGCATTCAATCAATACAGTATCCGTACTCATTACAACTATTGCATTGATCGTTGCTATTGATTAGTTTCGCTTAATAAACAGAAAAAAAATTATTAAATGACAAAAAATATTTAATTAATAATAGTATAAACACTGACATTTCATTTAATATATGAATATGAAGAAGTTGTTAGATTATTTTTCGTACTAAATTCAAAGTAGGAGTTTTATTTTAATTCATGAAATTATGAATAAAAAAAATTATTTTTCTAAAATTATGTTTCGAATTTAATGTACTAATGCATTTTATACATTTGGAATAATTTCTCAATAAAGTAATTTCACCAGAACAGCTATTGCGGTTTTCTATCTATCAGCTGAGGCTTCAGCCGTATTCCATCTGGGTCAATGTTAATATTAAATTTCATTATCACACCTGAGAATTGTATTCGCAGTGCTGCCAGGTGTAAAATCAGATACAGCTTGGTTCAATAAGCTACTTGCTTGTTGAACCGTCAATCATGTAATTAAACTATGAACAATATTCAATATCAAAGCTAGTAATTTTATTTGAATTAAAACTGGTAAATTGGTAGTAGGTTACTGGAAACTATTTAGGTATCATCGAAGTTCCTCTTGCAGCCGGCATGCTTTACTGTGCAAGCATTACTGTGTTCCAGTTTCAAGGGTAGACTAGTAAAATAAATGGGGTAACGAGACTTAAAATCTTGTGTTTCAAGGGAACGAGCGCAATTTGCTGCTGTGTATACCATTTTAACCAGCGGCATGTTGTTACGGAGAAAAGTATCATTTACCATCTTGTTGGCTATTCGTATAAAAATAAATGTGATTGTAATTTAAAAAATTCAATATGAAAGTGGAATAAGGTATGAGGAGTAAATATCCTGATCAACGTATTCGAGGTCGCGGTAAATAAAAATCGAGTATTCAATGTTTTATGGTTTCAGTCGCAATGCGATTGCTCCAATTTGTTAACTATAAAATCTTGGAGCTGTGTCATAAACCGTTGAAAAAAAAAACCCGATTCGTCTCCCGTTCGAAAAATATCGGACGTGGAATATAAATACAGTTGCCATAAAACTTTACCAAGGTGTTATTATTTTATTGAAATGGCTCACCTCGAAGTCCAACGGACGGAGCGAAAATACTTTCGATATTAATGAGCGACCACTAAAATCCATTGTAATAAGCCCTTGTATGGTTGTGGAACTATAAAATTTGTTTTTTCCTTTAAGCCCCAGCGGCTGGTATTCAATTGGTTTATACAAGTTGATGTTTATTTAGATCGATTGCCGTTTTGCTTTGAACAGATTAATAGCTCCGAGTTAACTATCATTTGTGATTTACAATTTTAATTAAATAAATCATTTATGGGCCTGTTTTGTTACGTATTTATACCGTATACCGTATTTATAGGTATACCGGTTGCGGCTATGAATTCCCTGTCTAATGACTATCTATTCTTATGAACTTTATATGCGGTGATATTCCTTAGATCTTTACCTTTATTATCTACATCAGTCTAGCAGACAATGAGGAGTGTTCCTCTATCTGTAAAGTATCAGTAGTAACTCATATCTTTAATTTAGAAATCTATTGATTATTCATCAGTTTTTATTTTCCTAAACAAAAAGTCTTAGGCTAGTATTCTAAATGAGAGCTAAAAAACAAACTAATGTGTAGGTTTTCAGCACATTTTTCATTGCAATTTTATTAACAAGAATAATGGTTTTAAGTAGTTGATGATCTTATTTGTACTTTTCAGGTAGACGGTTACGGGTTCCCTACATTAGAGGGCCTTGTGGGGTTGTACTCGGACGGGGTCAACGAACGTGGATACTTCATGGCAGTGCTGGAAGCCTCCCGCGAGTGTCTCATGAGGAACCACGACAAGTTCTCCAGAACTGTACCCATGGGTTTGTATCAGTCACTGCTGTTCCATATATCTAAGAATAAATCGCATTATATATATATTAAAATATAATCAAATGTAGATCAAGTTTTTTGCTCGAAACTTAACTACTCGATTGTTATAGTTTTTAAAATATTATTATACAGATATTTGTACTCACAAAATAATAGCGTTGTTCCTTATTAAGGCTTTCAATCAATTTATAAAGACACCAAATATCATAAATATGGGTGTAAGGGGTCCCACACAACAACGCACGAAGCCCGAGCCAACCTCTCCTGCTCGTGGTGGACCCTGCTAATTAACAAAGGAGGCTCTGGATCCTCGCTAATCTGCATTGGACCAGTGTGGGGGGAGATGGCCCAAATTACCCTTTATTGGGCGAGGCCTAAGTCCAGCAGTGAATGTCTATTGACTGATGATGATGATGATAAAACTTTGAGTATATTCGTAGTTTCGTAACATATAATGCATATTTTAAGGCATTATAGGAAAAGTATTACAATACGACCTTCTGTATAGATTGCCAAATTGCGATAAAAATTAAACAATACTAAAGTTTGTTGCAATTATTTGTAATTATAAGGGTTTAATAATTTTACTTTATGGCAACACCAAATGTTTTATAATTCTCTATACAATAAGCTGTCGAAATTAGTGACACTTATCTCAACATTAATACATAAAATCATATTGAATATACTCAATACATAAACCGTTGAGAGTAGGGGTGAGGCACTAGGCGTTAGTTTGGACATAGCGAAAGCCTTCGATCGGGTTTGGCATAAAGCCTT
>DWLS01007653.1:0-10544 GCA_018246255.1 Pachliopta kotzebuea | reverse complement strand
ACTACTTTTGTTTAAAATACTTATGTTTGATGTATTACAATTTTTTATTAAAACTACTGTCGGGTAGCTGAGTACCCGTACTAAAAAATGGTTCGGGTGCAAAGGGTTAAAGACATTTCTTCATCAATGTAATTATAGTAGAGTAAGCTTTATGACGAAATCAGTTAATCTAAATACGCTCACAAAACTAAAATGTTATGTTTCTAATTTAGATGTTAGTAAACGGATTGAATTAGTTATACGCGCGCGACTATAATAAGGTGCGACACTGATGAATCTGCAGTGGCGATGTGTCATACCGAAACCCCACGATGTGGTGGTAGCGCAAACTTGCGCCGATATATTTCGGTCCAGCGTGTATCAAGCGCCACTACTAACCAGCGCCGGGTATTTATTCCAAGCGTGCGTAAGCGCGCGACATGGAGAATTTCAATGTACTATATTCGCAAACGATCTAAGACCAGTCTATTCCTAAACTCAGAAAATTTACTAGGAAATCCCTGAGCTGTATCAGCGACTATGTTGAAAGTCACGAGAAACCACTGGCTGCAGAAAGCGCATCACTTATCGGCGTGGAGATCTTTGTGGAGGCTTACGTCAAGTAATGGACGTCGATGATGATGACGCCCTTTTTGATTTCTGCTTAAATAAGTACAAATGCATCAATCCAGCGCTTGATGTATTACAATGGATAACCCGTTTGTTAGTAGTGAATTCATGTTTTAAATTAAAAAAAATGTTCTGCTCGAAATATTCCGGCCCCGCGGACGTTTCGACCTTTGCTGCGGAGGAGATGGATCATTCGTGTCATTGTGAGGTTGATTTGTGATCCGCGGCCGCCATTTACGGGGCGTTGTGGCCGTCGTATTCAAGAGAGCGCTATTTCAGTGTCAAATAATACTATATATCGACCGCATTCCTTGACCCGTGACCTCCGGTGCATGATGCAGTGGCAGGTACACACTTTGATGTCATGTAAATAATGCTACAGTTTTGAACACCGGGGAAAGAGAAAAAGCTGTTACGTTTACTAATTGATTAGGTATATATTCTAAAATACATATTTAATAATATTTTCATAATTCTTTAAATTTTATTACTTACATAATTTGGGAGTAATCTTCGCTTCGCTTTACATGACAAAATTTTTTATACATATATGTACATAGAGAGAGCATTAACATAATTCAATAATTTTGATGAGAAAATAATGCAAATGGTCATGAAAAGATTTTGTGTTGACGGCATTTTAAACATACATAAATGTATCAGCATCATCATCAGATGATAATCTACAGCTGGATATAGGCCTTCCCTAAAGATCCTCTCCGTAAGGTCGGGTCAGGCGGATCAGTAAAGGTAGTGCTGGAAGGTCCTCACTAGGTTGACCGGCGATCTGTTCAAGGTCCCGAGAATCCACTAGATGCAGATAAATGTATGTGACAATAAATTTGTGAATGGAATTCGTCTGAGTCTCGCAAAATACAATCAATAAAACTAAGTATTAGGCAACAATAACGATACGAATGTAAATAAGTTTTTTGGATGTGAAATAAATGTCTATGTTTGGATGTTAATAATTAAACAGCTCTACAAGAGCGATGTTTGAGAGTGCAGCGCGGACAGCGGGCGATAAGAGGCCGGGTCAGCTTGCAGGAAGCGGCGGCATCAAACGCACTCCGCTGATGATAACGGGCATTGGGCAATCGTTTACGATGATCATCACTCGTTGCTAGGCTATCGCTGCGCCGGAATTAAACAATTGCTTTTACAACGCGCGTAATTCCATCGGTGGGGAGCGGCCTGGAGATCTACGATACACAACGCAGCTACCTAACTACCTACTTAATCATTCGCGCTGGACTCACTACCGGCGTGAAACTTTCTTACTTTATTCCAGTTAGGTTTTATAATTAAAATCTTACACATGTCATTAACGTTTTGTGTATTAAGAGAAGAAGTTAAATTGTAATGCGATAGTTTTTTTCAATAACCTATACAATGTGTTTATTGTTACCTATAATATGTTCTCAAATCAAAATAACCGTTTTATATCCTTATGAGATTTTTTTTATAAATCTTATATCATAATCTAATTCACGTTTGTGAATAATGAATATATCTAATTCATTTAAGTTACGGTACATGCGACAGTCAGATATAAATACGAGTTTACTTATTCATCACTTAGTAAAAGCGTCATATAAGGCGTTTCTCTATAAACTAATTTTGATAAAGGCAAAGAAAGTAATGTATCTATTTAAAATGCTGTACTCTTTCTTAGATAGAAAGGATTTATTTCCTGCACCGTCCATTGTATGGTCTCATATAGTTTTAGGGTTAGCATAAGTATATGAATTGGTTCCCCGTTTAAGATTCCTGACGTCAAACAAGCTCATAAACAGTGTCCGCTCAACATAACGATAAATCGATTCATTCATACGACGTTTCGTTCAATCAATCAAATATAAATAAAAGATGGTGGCTGGCGTACGAGAGGAGCGGCTTCCACTTGAAATTCTGACGTCAGTTACAATGGATGATGGGAGTTTTTTTTATTTAGCATTAGTTGTCTCAGCGGAGAAAAATGACAGCAGGTTAGATTTATATCCAGAGAATACGTTTTTTTTTATACCGATCGATTTCTGTCGTGTGAAAATCCCCGTAACATTGAATAGGAAGGTAGGTTAATTGTAAGGGTACTCTGTTACAATAGAGATACCGTAATAAAAAGTAATAAAATACTTTGAATTACAACGTTACAGAGATATGTAGTTTACAAATACGAACAATTTCTACTCCCTAATAAGTTATATCCTAAATGTAAATTTTTCTTATACACAAAATTTTTATGTGACATCGATAAGGAGAATTATTATAACACTATAAGATTATTTTTAAATTACATCTAAGAAATTTAAAATAGATTTTTTTGTTTTGTATGAAATAATATAATAAAGCTCGATCGAGCTAATTCTTCGATATTGTACAAAGATTAAAAACTCGAGAAAACAGATAAAAGTAACCACGCCGTGGGTAGAACTAATAAGAAAACACTTTAGATCTCACATAATAGATGACTGGTAATGGTGGTAATCGCCTAGATTTTGTCTATATTCATTCATTAATTTAAGCTTATACAATTTGCGGTGTATTTGCACTCGCCACTCTCAGCATCCGGGATCACAGAAAAGCTGTTACTCTTTTCTTGGAATTGTTTCTAAGACAACCTACGGCACGACGAACGCAATAGAGCTGTGGTGGGGATACTCTAACCAGTCTTCCAAAACGCAATTTTTAGCTTTTCGTCGTTTTATGTAAATATATCAATTTACGTGCGTATAATTTATCAAATATACGATCAACTTTCCCAGTTTTTGTACATTAAAGAGTTTAAATGGTGTCCTGTTTTGTTCGTGGTCGTACTTGTTTGTAATGAAATAGAGTAACTACTGTCTGGAGGCTGTCTATTTTTGGATCGGTTCATGTTTCCGCGAAAATTATGTGGAATTATCGTTACGAAAATTATATAAGAATGATGATATAATATCAATAAATGGATAGAGATTTATTTGTATTATTACGATAGACCCGCATTAAGATCCCACTACCATATTGAGATTTTACAGGTCGTAGCTGGTTTAGATGAAAGCTTTTTACACCTGGATCCAAACTGATCTCCTTCAATTACCTCAACATAATCATAAGCATATACCTGACCCTTACGAGAAAAATATATTGACTCAATCAGTCAACATGGTATTATCCACAAAGGAGCATAAAGCGCTATTTTGTTTTTAAGTCTTCTGAAAACTAACTTATGTTTAATAGGTATCTGAAGTGTCTAACTTAGCCTTCATTTACTGTGAGGGCTGTAATAACTCTATCTAAACAATTTGTATCAAATCAGTTGCGGTTGTAAAAACCAGTCTGTTGCAGCCAACGTTAAATGATAACTTGGTGCGAACTAGTTTTTGTGTGGGACGACTCGTGGGAGCCGTCAATTTATCCTCATCCATTGATTACTGGCCCAATCTCCGCCCGCGTGAACCAGTTCTTATGTATCCGCGTGTTTAGCAAGTTGCGAGTTACTCACCTCTTAACATCATAAGCGTTCCTGAACAAAGCGGAGAGACCAGCAAGAGGTTCAATTGGTGATATATTAAATGCCTGTAACAATATGGTGCGTATTGTCTACGTCTTGTTACTCCAATTATTCGTATTTAGATGGAGAAAGTAGGGGCAGTGGTCGTGACTGCTCAGTTTTAGGAACAACGTCTTACTACCAATGTATTATTATAATAAATAGTGAGACTTACATATACAATTACAATACTTTCAGGTTTTAGTTTCAGTAAGTAAAGTTAAGCTTTTAAATAATGTGGGCAGAAACGCCCGTGGGCTGTTTCCTGTGCAACAGTGTGGCAATCCTCCGCTAGAAAAATTCCAAACGCATTTCCCAAGAATAGAAACTTTAAATTTTTAATGTATTACTACCATAATGACCGGAGTCGAACCATAGCCATCCACAAATAAGGTCTCTTTAAAGCAAAGGGACGCCATTCGCTCGTGTGAACTCTTATGGTCTTATTTTCGTCCGGGTTCTGTAATCTCCTGATCAAGATCAGCAGCATCTGTATAACGCTTTATATGACAAGCTTTTATGAGCACGGAAGGTCGGGGCACGTAGTCTCCAAACAGGTCGGGGCATGTAGTCTCCAAACGTTTAACTGCTGCACTTTGTAGAAACGTCTTAAAGGTCAGTCTTACTATCATCACGTGAGTTCGCTACTCCTTTCCGTTAAAGAAGGTTAAAAGTGTTTGTAGTAAAACTGCGAGCTCATTGACATATAAAGCGATATTAAAAACCGCATAGTATAGCATAGGATCGTATAGTATATGTACTTGTTTATCTGTAGCGCTGTGTGTGTGAGGTATTGTGTTACGGGACGGCTGCAGTGTCGTGTGTCGGAGGCAGGAAGTGCTTGTATCGCGACACCGGTTGGTGTATGATAAAATTTATCATATATACGATATTATGGGTTTTGTTTACACGCACAGTGATTAACACATTCGCTTCATTTGTCTTATACATAATACTTTTTACAAAAAATACAAAGGGATATTTTTTTCACTTTTCATCAGGAACTCCTTTCTGTTACAAATGTTAATAAAACGTTTTTTCTTTTCCCCTCTCTTAAGATATCAGTCGTCTCTAACCAAAAGTATTCGAAAGTGTTACTAACATCCAAACATCAAGCTGCAACGAACCATAGAACCTCTGGTTTATATCGCATAGTTTACTTGAGTTAAGCAAACTTCATTTGGCGCTATCTAAAGCAAATTGTAAAAAAATAAAAAAACAAGTGTGTGTTAAAGAAAAGTGAAAATTTAAAAATTACCTAAAAAAGCTTAGTGTACACAAATTCATTTATCCTTGGTCAAAATCAATAAAATTAGGTTACAAAGAGCTGACTTAGCAAATATTTGGCGATTTGTTCCAGTCAACACCAAGTGTGGTGAGAATTGGAGGTAAGCAAGTACATAAATTTTAAATACATCTGCTAGTGATAATTGGTAATTATTCCAAATAAAGACTTTGTTTGGCACCAATAAAAAAGGCCGAGTTTCTGTGTAATTATTTCTGAATACTTGACTTTTAAGATATTGCACAATTGGGGTAATGATTAAGCCGTTGTGTAGCCTCTGTCTTTCTGTTTCATGAATTAAGCACAATTTTTTTGTTAAGATAATATTTATTACCAATTTCTAAAATGATTTATATTCAAATTTATTTGCGTAAGTTAAAAACGGTGTTCTAACTCAAACGCAGCACTGAGTTAGAATTTTAATTGTATTTGTTCAAAAGACCTATGTAGATACCACGGAATCTCCTTTTTCTACAGCCAAATAGTTATCTGAAAATATTACTGAGTTCTGGTTTGAAGGGCACTATAAATTACTATAATTATTGCAGTAATGAAACTTAACACAATTTTTCAAGGAGTCGTGCGAAATGAGGTGCAGTGTATACAATTTTAACTAGCGCGTCGTTTAAGGGTATTACTTATGCTCTCCAGTCGACAAGTAAAAAAGAAGTATATACACTGAGATCTGTATATACTTCGTTTTTATTTGTCGTGTGATGATGTAAATGTTGAAGCAAACTGGGCGTTATGTGATGATGCATTGGTGAACGATTCGATGCGCGGATTTCAGGGCAGCCGGATGTAGCCGGACGCGCGTCCGTCCGGCGCGGAGATAATGAGCCCGCATCCGGCCTGCAATAACAATATCAGCCTTGTTCAGGGAATGGGCCGGCGTGATAAACAAAAGTGCCGATTGCCGGCCTAAGGGAGACTGTACACTTGCTGCAGCTATACAAATAAAAAATTAACGATACGAGCAAGACATTCATCTGATGATTAGAATTCGAATTCCTTGACGGTTATTAACGTCTTAAGTTCACCTGCGGGGTGTAATATAATAACTCACGAAATCAAAGCCAACTTCACCTGTTTATAGTGCACCCTGCTTATCAACAAACGTAGCTTTGCTTACCCACCAACCCGCATTGGGTCAGCGTGGTTGAAGATAGCTCAAATCCTCCAATACTAAGGGAGGCTTATACCAAGCAGTGGACGTCTATCGGCTAATGATAAAGTTTACCAGTTAAACTTTTATTTATATACGTCTTTGCCTTCAAATCTATAAACATGAACAATTCTCTTAATATTCCCTCTAATGGGATTCGGAATCGAACCTCGAAAAGAGAGACGAGTGACTTAACCACGCAAAAACAATTTTTTTTCTCTTCCAATAATTTCGAAATGCTTATATTGGTTATAACTATGCGGTCACTTACAGCTGTATCATAATTTTTATTTAATTACGATTTCTCATATGTTATTAATATTTTTGGCATCAAATCATCAATTTTTTTTCTATGCTTTATATACCCGCCTTAATATTTTTTATAGGTTTAATTTTTCTCTGCTGTCTTCAAACTCAAAAAGAATTTTGCGTTAGAAATAACATACCCTACCTAGTGAAGATAAGTAATAGCTCAGACTGAATGATTACATGATTTTTATAAGCTATTTAAATTAAAGATTCGTATCCTGGTGCGTATTGAATATACAGGAAACACTTAAATAATTTGTTCGTTTATAATTTTTCGATGTCATACATATAAATTGAATTATTTTGTTTTAAGAACGTTTGGAATTAATTATTAATGTTATATATAGTAATATTTTTATTTGTTGTATCATCGCGATGGTAGCCATAGTAACTCAGTTTGCACCCACTCTGAACTTTCTACGACTGAACGGGAGTGGTGACGAAATATACACGGAACTGGGCGAGGCGGTCGATTTCATTCATACTGACTGCCACCCACGACCTCCCCCACACCGATACCCACCCAACGTTGCGTTGCGGTACTTTTTTCCAATGTTTCACAATTACCTGCTACAGAATTTTCTTGTTAACAGGATGTTAATAGTGTAATAAGAACGTTACACCTCCGGGGACCGTTGAAGTACTTGCTACTATAGCACCTTCTATTACCATCAAGCAGTAGTATGCTGCTTGAAAGGCGCCGTAGCACTAGAAATGTTTAAATCTTTACTTTATAATAAACACCTTCATTTCACAAAATATTGGCTAGTAGAGATAGCTTATCAGGCGCAACTTGCCCTTTATATCCCTTTGGGTGCTATAATAAATATTTTTAAATAAAATCAATTGTAAAATATAAATAGTTAAATAAGACTTGCTTTATAAAGAAAAGCACAGCAAACGTAAAATTTGTGTGATTCATTTTACTTGTATTATGCAAATTGTATTCGTATCGTAACACGATTCCCCTCAGGGTTTATGAATGGCGCCGCTGGGCGAAGAGTGGGGGCTCTCTCCAGCCCCTTTCCACTCCACAATCCATGAATTAAACTTGCCACTGTGTCATGTTGCTATAATGACTGAGTTATTCATAATTTTTGCGTTGGTAGAAAGTATATTTCGTGGTCATTTTTACGAAATGTTTACAATTATGGAAACGAGGTATTATTGCTTTACTCGTCTTAATATAAAAATATTTTTATCTGTGAATCTGCATATATAGAAAACATCGTCATGTTAATAGTATTTAAAAAATGTAAAATGTATGAGATTACATTATATTTTGTAATCTCTTATTCCTAATACATCAATATCTTGTTCATGTCGTATAAAATCTATTGTTACCAAATAACTTTGTAATTTATGATGAAATGAGAACAAAAATAAAGTGTTTGTTGGTTCCCGACGTTTTTCAAATTATCTGTTTCTATTTAAAATTGTGAAGAGCCTGGAATAAAATAAAAATTCCGAGTAATCCATTAATTTAAAAAGAAGTTTAAATACAGAAGCGTCTCTTAATTAGATAGGTGCGATCGTTGTTGTTCCGCGAAGCACAAGAGGATACTGGCAAAGATCATGAAAGAAATGGACGAGAACTAATACTTGTAAGTATAATATGTGTTAAATCAATTGAATGGGATAACTTTAATTCGGATTATGCCTCTTGTAGAAGTGCCGGTTCGGTCATAAATACGCTTGAGCTTCCGATAATATAAAACATTACAGAATCTGAAATGTACCAAGAAAACCTACTTTTGATGACTTAGCCAGCTCGCTGGATAAATGGTTCCAACCCTCTCCTTGAGAGTATGCACCTAGGAATGAGAATATAAAGAGCGCTGTTTATTATTGGATTTTCACTTAAAACAGTTTTCATAGCAGCGTATTAACGTGAGTGGTTTGCTACTACCACACATTCTTCAAATGATACTTATTCAAATTCATAAAAATAGGAAGAAGGAAGAAATTGATTACTATTCATTATCAAATAAAGTTGAATTTGTCGATCTTATCAATCCTGAGACAACACAAGTGGAAATTTTTTTTTAAGCAACAGAGAAGAGGTTCTTTTGATGGTAAGTGATGTCTGCCTATAACAATATGATGTTGGTTACTATGTTTCCTCTGCACTACTTGCTCGATGCCTTTTTATATAAGATGTGGAGATACAGTGACGAGTAAAAAATTCAATAGATCGTAGTTCACATAGAATTTCATTAGATACGTAGCAGAACAAAGCAGAGCATGTTTTTGCCTCTTTACAGAATAATGTTAATTTTAGTATATTGGTTTCATTAGAACTGTAGCTTAAAAGTTGGTTATGTTGGAGGTAAATTCTTATATTACTGATTTTAAATTACGCGATTGCTCTATTCTGTTGTTATTCTTGAGTCCATACTGAACCTACGCCACTACTAGGCAGCCTAGGGGCAGGCGGTGTGGGCGAGGTGGCTTGGTAGCGGCGGTGGGGGGAGGAGAGGGGGAAGTTGGAGATAAGGCGAAGCGTAGGCGTACAGCGTAGGCGAATCGGCAGCGAAACGTTATTAGCGTTAGGTAATTAGTGTGTATCAGAACCATTTTTGATGGCATTGTATTTATTTATTTTTAACACAAACGCAAAAAATAAACAAAATTTTCAAAAATAAGTCTGAGATGTACAGATAAAGGTGAGCTTGATACTAAAAAAGGTATTCTTCCAGCGAAGCTTTGTAAATGAAAACAAAAATGGTAAAATTAAAGTGTTTTTGTGTTCTTGCAATAGTACAGTATTACCGTGATTTATATACACTATTTATAAACTTCATATTAGTCAAAAATAGTTTAAATTAATAGCATTGATAAATAGCAAATTAATTAACACAAAACTAGATGTATACAATCTAAGGCGTACATTGATCAGTTTAAAAGAAACAGAGTTGTTTGTTTATAATTTCTGTTTGAGATAATTTTATATCATAGCTGTGCTTTTGAACAAAACACAATTTTTTAAGATTTTCCTACTGCTGGGGGATTCAGGGTGTTATCCCGCAAGGGGAATGGTAAGAATTTATTCGTTGTTACATATCTATGAAAGCGGCCGTTCCTGGAACGTATCGGTTCCGTCACGACGTGTTTTTTTTCCTCCGAAGATTATTAAGTTTGCGCCGGGTGTCGGTTAACGTCGGGCGCGCTCGTGAGCGGTCGGCTGCGCGTGCGACGCTCCGCCGGTCCCGCAGGAAACAGGAAGTGGACTAACCGCGGGCTTCCGCTCCCATTCGCGTCGCTCGCTCGCCGCTCTTTTGCCGGACGCGCACTGTTTCATTCACAGTGTTTCGTGCCATTGAAGTGATGTTATCTAGCCGCTGGTAATCTTCAGTCTCCGAGCTTTACGACGCATCACGCGTAATATGACACGGCGCAGTCTCAGTCACACAAACTCATGTTTTAACTATCCTGTTTACGTAAAGTTCAGCTTATAATAACTGTTTACTTTGCACATATTATAGTTTAAAAGTTTTGATTGTTGAGAAGAAGTCGTAATGTTCAATAGCGGTCTTCCCCAACAACTGCGACATTGGGTTATTTAAGAAAAGAGCATATTGTTATCTTAAGGGTAGGCAACGCACTGGCATCGCTGGTGACCGTGGGCGGCGGTGAATCAC
>DWLS01007652.1:0-10545 GCA_018246255.1 Pachliopta kotzebuea | reverse complement strand
AGGTCCTTGGGGATGTCGCTGGTGTACAGCGAGAAGAGGAGGGGGGAGAGGCAGGAGCCCTGGGGAACTCCCGCCCTAATAGGGCGGCAGGAGGAGTGGGCGCTCCCCGCTCGGTAGCGGAAGGAGCGATTCGACAAGAAGGCTCTGATGATGGAGATATGCTAATATGTTACAACTTCTATGATATAAGAAACATTATCTATTATATTTTTGGATATAGTTTAGTATCTTCAACAATATTTTTAAATAATTAGAAGCAATGATTTAAGAATAAGCCAGAATTTTTATTCATTATCAGTGTAAAAATATGAGCCAGCAGTCAATTTATATCACACAAATGTAGTCAAGACTGAATACTTAGTAATAGAATTCCTTTAAATCTGTTTGCCCTAAATAAATGATAATAAACATGTGATAACCCAAACACAATAATGTGGATGAGGTCAGTGATTTAGTATGAAGTTAGAACATAGCATATATGAGGTATGCTTAATAATTTAAAGGTGTTTATTATATTTTTTAATATTAACATTCCAAAGCTTAGTTAGGCAAAAGGCATGTACAGTAATTATAACCTATACATGATTTGTAATCACAATTTAATAACTACCTGATCTTCCTGATTACATTATTTTTAGATGAATTTTATTTGAATCTCAATATTATGTCTTTTTTAAAAAACAAAAAACTCCACTTGTTTAATAATCATCAGTCAAATCATAATGTGCCAGTATAGATTATAAAATCAAATTCTCATTTTTATTCATGTTTTTTTTACTGATGACTAAAAGATCTTTAATGTTTTTTTGTGGCTCATAACTATAGACTATGAATTTATTTGTTAATTTTTTTGTAGGAAAAAACACACATCAGTTTTAACCAACCCCAAAATAATCAAGAGAAACCACAGTAATGAAAGAAACAGATGTTTTATACATTCCTGTGTAATTTTTTTTGTGTACTATGTTTTTTGTGTTATTCTGTTGAAAAGCTTTTAGTTCTTTTTTTATATTGCCCAGTCATAAAAGTGTTATTTTGGAAATTTTGCACTTTAAATAATATGAAAATTAAAAATATGTTGTACATTACTGAAATTAAACTAATAATAACTAAGTAATGTAAAAATAATGCCTTCATGTTTTTTTTAAGATCTAGCTTATAATTTATAAATGTATCCTAAAAAAAATTGTGAATATTAATAGATCTGGGTTAATAAATGTCTGTACTATGATGAATAATTTTCATTTATTTTTTTAAATAATATTAGTAAATTTTAACAAGGTTTATGTAATAATCTGGTATTATACTCTCTTTACTTAAATATTAATACAAAAGTTTCAATCACAAGTTACAAACACAAAAAATTATGACTTTTACACACTGTTATTACATTTAGGTTAAATAATGTGAGTATAGTCAGTGGACATAACTTTCTCAAAATATATTTTAATAATCTTGATCGCTGTGTAAGAAATTAAAACTACTTTATGGGTTAAGACCGATTTTAAGATGTAACACGAAATATGAATAGAAATTGTGTAATAATTAAAAATTGCCGTAATTATCACGGCACACACTCTTGTCAATTGTTAATATGCACATCATCTTCTATTAATTGATTTAGTAAGATTGATGAATAAATTTTTGTACTTAAATTTTTGTAGTCACATGTAGACAATAATTCTGAAGGAGGTCGAAAATCATACTTAAATTACAAATCAGTCACATGCTTTAATGTCACATGACTGCAATGCAGTTTGGATGTTTTAAAATATTTTTTACTACTGAAATATATTGCTCAACGTTACATAACTGAGGGCATGACCATGCGAACCTTACCTCTGTTAACATTTTCGCCGTCATTTTTTTCATTCACATTGCTGTTTGCTTGACATTTTTTCACTTTTTGAGAAGCATGTTTCGATTCATTATCGTCATTCACTTCACTGCCCGGAGCCATAACAACACGAGAATTTAATCCGGCACTGACTGACCGCAACGAACACGGCACCACACTCACGCAACTGAAAGAACACATGTGGTGCAGATAAGGTTTAATTTTGTATAACACATCTTGGCAATATAATTACATAAGTGTGTAAAAACTTAAATCTTCACAATTTCTTATATACGATTTTCTTAACAGGCCTATATAATCTTGAATGATTAATAGATTTTACCTATAGACTAATTCTTATTACAATTTTATAGGAATTTAGAATATTCAGACATTAAGTGAACTATACAAGTTCTGCAAGTAATTTCCTCCTTAAGGGCAACAAGCAATGTATGCTAAATAATATAAGTAATTTTTAAAGACAGTGGCATCTGGTGAGAATATTAGAAAAATTTATAAATCAATGACATTTATGTTACAGATGCGTTCAATAACATTCAACTGAGAATATATTGTACCTTTAAAAATAATTTTAAAGATAACCCAATGTATAATAAAAAATTAAGTTATTGTGTTTGCTTGTATTCATTCCTATTACCTCTGATGTGCTGTGTCTACTGTATATTTATTTTAGAAATTGTTGTTATGGTAAGTAATTATCAAATTTATCTCTTAATATTGAAAAATATTCTATAAGTTAATAAGTTATATGAAATTTTAAATGCCTAATCAGGACCTTGTGCTAATTTAGTTCACATTTTTTATTACGTAAATTGTTAAAGATAAAAAAAAGAGCTAATCATTATATAGTGATTCCAGCAGTTTAACTGCAGAAAAGATTATTGTTTTTAAGAGTGGTAATATTTTATTTATTTAAATTTCTCATAGTCTTCTACTAAACTATGTCGATGTAGCATTATTGCTATCGATACTCGTAGCATAAATCTGTTTTTTTTTTAATGTTATTATAAAAATTAATTTAAAAAGCAAATTATTATTCAGTTGGTATTTATAAGGAAACTCCATTATCGCGAATGTACTTATGCGTAGTTTCTAGGGATTAAACTTTAACGACTATGGTTTAAGCGATATTTCAAATCTACTTATAATATTGTCTAATAGACAAAATTTAAATAAAATATATAACGTAGATAAATTTGTCAATATAAATATTTTGCTTGTCAATGTAAATCGGGTTTATGATACGGTTATTATTTTAAGTTTTAAGTTTATAGTTTATGACTGGTCGAAGGTCGTAAATAAAACAAGTATGGACATTATGCCTGATTGAGATCATTACCTCCATACTGACAACGTAATGAATTCATCGTTAATAATATCCGACACATATTTAGATGATGAATTTAGTGACAATTTAGATGATCCTGATTCTTATATAAGTTTAGACGAATAAAATGAATTTCTTCTTAGCAACTTTTTTAATACCCTTACCGTATATATCTTCTGTTGTTTCATTTATGAAATTTTTTAACAATAAAATTTTTTACCGATAAAAATTGAACTACGCATAGTGTACGTTTTTTATTATAAAAAATATTGACGATTTATCGTATCAGTACATTCATCATTAAATACGTTTACGGCATTACGTTATATGCATAACACTTTGCTTCTAATTTTATTTTATTTGTTGACTAGAACATTCTGGTTGGGTCCAATTTAAGTTAGTACAATTATTAATGATTTGTGTAAAGTCATAATTTGTAAATTGCAAAAACTATCAAGAGTGAAACGAAACGTTAATGAAACTGTCACCCGCATTATGCTACAGCGCACTTATTGTAATATTTAAAATGAAATGCTGCACAGAAAAAATAAAGACGGGTAATAGCGCGTAGTGGATTTTATAATTTACATTTAAATAAATATTAATGAGATATTCCTTAATAATAACTTAATAAATTCAAACAAATAAAATATTAAATCAAAAACTATTAATGTCAAATGATAATATCAACATTCTGTCACATAGCTAAAGCTTAATGTAAAAGAAATAAACTTAAATACGTCTTACACTATTTTCACACATTATTGTGTTAACTAAAATATTCTGAAATTTTTAAATTATTGTGAAAATTCCAACTTTAACAGTGGCGGCCGAAAATTATCCCAAGGTATATTAATTCATTAAAATATATCACGTATTTCAATGTATTCTTTATTAAGCAGTTTATTTTAATTAACATAATATTATTTATAATTTTTACAGAAGATGTTAGATGGGTGGTATTGTCGCTCTATAGCGAATATGCAGGCAAATGAAACTGCAGGTGTTAGTAATACTACTTCAGTAGAACCAGCGAGAGCTAAGGAGCAAAGGAAAGAATACTCAAGCGATAGTAGCAGTGACACTGAGCAGGAGCCCAATTATGAAGCTCAGTATCTTACACTGAAAAAGAAGCTTAAGTACTTAATTTATGTAAGTACTTTGAAAGTTTTAGTTATTTTAATTGTTAGGAAATAAGAAGCACAAATGATGTATGTACTATGACATTGTTAGTAATTGTTCTGTATATGAAAAATCCTTATATCTCCATATTTCAGGCAACCAACTGATGAAGCAAAAAAAATTAAGGAACTAGCTATGCACATCATATTTCAAATATTTTTCAATGTCAGTGCTCAACAATGTATATACTGTAAAAGAACATCTTTTTCTGGTTATGTAACCAATTTTCAGATTTTTTTATTATTTTAAATTTATGTAATTACAGGAAAATGAATGCTTTCAAGATGCATTGAGAAGTAGTCAAAGAAGACTGCTAAAAGTTTCTAGAGACCGAAGTTACCTTTTGGACCGATTATTACAATATGAAAAACCTGATAGTACGACATCTGAAAGTGAAGACACAGAGTCATCTGATGATGCTGCTTACAACAATGTGGATGTAGCAAAAAGGTAATTAGATTCATAATAAGTATTATTAGATGATCTGTATAAACTTGCTCTGTAATCATTTAATTGATGTATTAAAAATATATAATTTCAGAAAAAAACTTGAAGCAAATACAGCCCAGCAGATTATGTCCACACCATCTGCTTTAAATAAAAATGTTAATGCAATGAAAAGGAAAAGAGCTGCTGTACAAAAAAAACCTCCAAACACTAGTCATTCAGTAAGGGATAACTAAGTTATGAAAAATATATCTTTATCATTGTATGCTATGCTACTTACATATATTATGACATTATGTAAATTGAGTGTAAGGGCAATGATGAGAAATTGTATTATAAGCAAAAGAACTTTTTACATCCAAGTTACATATTTATGTTAATTTTTTGAAATGGATTACATGAATTTGATTTTCATATTTCAATTTAAAGAATGTGTAGATGTAATTTAGTAGAAATAGCTGAAAACAAGTTATTTAAGATATATTACCTTGAGTACTTATTACATAAATAGACTCATTTTAGAAGCTCACAACTGACTTTGTTTAACAAGATACAGTTCAAAAATAACATCACACTCTCTTCCTGACGGTGTTGGAAGAGATGTCTAAAGAGTGTGGACTAGGGGCTTGCAGCCAGTCACCACTTTTCATGTATGTCATAAAATTCGCTTAAAGAATATATGGTTTATAATTTATAATTTAGCAGTGGGCTTGCAAACTTTAATTAATTTCGCAATGATTTTTCTTTGGCCTTTTTTTAACTGTGGTCCTGGGCATAAGCAGTGCTCCAATCTTAAAACTAGTCCTATCTTATTAGTAATATATTCATTGTCTAAAAATGTGATTGTTATGTGTTTTATATTTTATAAAATGAGAAATTTCGATTGCACATGCACCTTTATTTTTCTTGATTTTTTTAAGTGTTTTGTTCTTATTGTAGATAAATTTATGTTTACATTTTAAAGTATACATAAATTGGATGTTAACAAGGTGTGTGTTTTAATTTTAGCACCCAACTAATGCATCTGTATTGTCAAAAGTATCGCCTGTACTTGGTTTTGGTCTATCTACAAGTGATGGTCACATGACACCTGAAGAGGTAGAACGGCATCTACAATCCAGACAATCCTATTTGGAGCTTTTACCAGAGCGTGCTCCTCCTACTGTACCCACAGAGATGTTCAGTAATGATCCTTCACTTGACAGGTTTGTTGTTAAGTCGTTTTTTATTAATGTAAATATGAATAAATTATGCATGTTAATTTTTTTTTGATTAATAGTTTATTATAAAACAGACTTACAAACCTTAATAACCTTGATAACATTTATAAGGAAATTATAACATATGCACATAAGTTAAATGAATAAAAACTCATGGTACAAAGTACAAGTGATAAAATGTACATGTTTCTGTTTTTGCAGTGAGTCTAATGACGTCTTGGAAAATTCACCAAATGTAGAAGAATGGTTTGATTAACACTGTGCTTCCTATTCAGTGGTACAAAGTGAAATTAAAATGTCTCTATTAAGAACATTTATCGCAATATTTTTAAATTCGTTAAGAAATAAAGAAAACTTGATATTATATATTTTTACTCTTATTGATTTTGTTTTAAATAACGTCGCGTCGGGAAGAACTCGATATCACCTTATGGTAAGTGATATATAGGAGCGCTCGTCGCCTTGCAACGTGTATACCTTAATCCCAAAGTTGTGACATAACATTAGCACCAAGAAACTATGGTTTCGTACCCACGAATAATATATACTTATGATTAACAAACACAAAACTATAGAGTTGTTTATTAGAAATCGTAGAATGTATTCTTTTTTTCACTCTCGCTACTTTCTCTCGGATGGAAACAAAAAAATTAATTTACTAGCAACTAGTCAAGTGCAGGTTGTTGAATGTCACTTGTTAACGAGCGATAATATTGGATAATGGCTGTTTACTCACGATACTTTCTTTCATTACAATCTCAAGTTTACAGTATGTTTTCTAGTGATGTATAGCGTCGTTACTCATTAAAACATCTTGAGACAAACAATGGAAGCTAGGCTGTTGGACTAAGTCGTCTCTAGCCTAATTTTTTTATTGTCTATTCCGCGGTAGATTTTAATTTTTGTGTCGTGTGGTCTTCTCCTGTAAAGGCGAATTTTACATTTAGTCGAAAACTCACTGTAAAGATCAAAGCTGCGCCTATTAAATATGTATTAACCATACGACTGCCTAACAAACTGAACTATCACGAAAAATAGATTACATGGGACAAAACTTCATAAGCGTATATAATTATACATTCCTTAATTTTAAGGTAGTTTTTTTACTTACAATTGGCAAAAACTTGAGATTCACTTCACATGGTATTTAGCGTCGGAAGTCGAAGATGGTGACACGTGCTTGCGCAGATTCATTTCATACTTTTTAAAATCTGTAAACAGTAACAACTAATTTGTGTATAAATTATAGTAATTAAAACCTTGAATTTATTTATAATCAAACTTAATTAGGATCAAAAACCATTGTACAGCGCGATCTGTATCATTATTATGACATTTGATAGTTATAGAAGTTTAGTTTCATTAGCTGCAAGTTAACCGCCTTCGCAGCGCAGTTCCTAATAGTCTAGTCGCACGCAGAAACTAGCTGTGATTCCGGGACGTTTTTTCAGTTCGTCGTGCTTTGTGTTCCGGTTGTCAACAAACGAGGTCCAGAAGACATACTTTAGGCAAACACAATATATTATCCACAGGTTCATTGTCACACTGTAATTAAGGTCAAAGCGCATTTGTACTTTAAAAAATACATCATTCAAAAGCGTTTTCCACTTGATAAAAACCTTTTTTTAAATTCTTTATTTACATTTTTTAAATGAAACAATAAAAGTCGATTTGAATAATTTTGGATAAATATTTATTAATGATGATAAATGATTAGGTACAATACAAGCGCAAAGGGTAAACACGTCTATCATTACTGAACACGCTTAAATTTGATGTAAACTATTTTACGTGATAATTTCATTCAAATATTAGCACAATATATACGTTGAAATTTAAGCATTTGTATAAGTTTAACTATTTTTCCACAATATACACACAACGTTGTACAAAGTTTATAAACATGATAAATATTTTGATAACATTTTATAGTAATTTCATGATTCTATACTCTTATTAAAAACTACCATGCAAGGAAAGGTTCAGCATTCTACCAATATATTAACATTAAATGTTCTATATAGTCTAAGTTATCTAGATATGGCTATAACTTTTTTGATGCCTACTTCAGACAATTTTTAAATGAGATTCCTGTTAAAACCACAAGCACGTGTTTAATACATTTCAATAGCAATTTATTTCGAGGAGTAATAAAAAACAAGTACAAGATGTTTTAACATATGAAAATAGTATGAAAAATTATACAATAAAAGCTGCAGATATTTTCATGTTATTGTGGCGCATTTTATTATTATGTTATAAAAGTAACATTTCTAATTACATAAAAATAATAATTTACTGTCAAATGCTCAAATCATCTGCCAACAGATGAGTATAGCTGGACATAGGCATCCCTCAAAATATGTCCACGCCGATCAGTGCTATGCTGCTCACATTCAGCGTTCGTCACCAGATCGTTGGTTCATCTTGTGGGTCGCCTCTCGCGCTCTACATCTATCGGTACACACAAATTTTAACCAATAACTATAATACCTTAAGTATATGTTGCTAGTTTCATGGTAAACTTGTTTAAAGTACACATAAAAATAGAATGTTATGCTTGTTGTAAAATGAATGAGGTTAATATTAATTTCCGTAATAACTCCTCTAAATAACAATAACAGGAACATTAGAACTAAAAAATAGAAAATAATCTCTAATAGTGAAAGCCCGTTGTAATAATTTCATACTACACATCAGTTAATAGACCTGCCAATAATAAATTCCTTGCCTATACAGTATTCATCTTTAAAAGAATAGGAAATAGGCTTCGTCTAGTCTAGACTAGAGTAGTTTACCATCATAACAATAAGATCCTATTCATGCGCTGGTCTATAATCATATAAAGAAAAATGTGAGGAATCCATGAACGCGTAATTATTTTTCTTATCAATTACTGTAATTAATAAAACGAAATAAATTCTTTAAATTAAAAATAACAATTTTTTAAATTGTTGTTTTCAGTAACAATTTTCCCATATTCATATTTTAACGATATACAGACCATGTGGAAAAGAATTAATGATTTTTCTAATCATATAGATGGTTGATAACGATTCCGCCCAGTTTTAGGTGGCGATGTGGTAAAAAGTACTAATTATATTTCATTATAGATTAAACATAAAACTGGTTAAGAACTGTTATAATAAAAATTCTATACATTTGTAAATTTTGCTTTGGTGTAGATCATAAATTAAATTAATGATTCAAATTGGGCTGAATGTGATATATACCCAAAACTTATGTTCAAAAAAAACGAAATGTTCCAATCATTTTACCATGTAGTTCAATATTACTTGATCCAAAACACCACGTAGCATGATTATATATTAGATAAAGATTGATTTCATTTACGTTTTATATGAAACAAAAATTATGAAAGTTATTAAAGTATAATTTTTTAAAATGTAAAACTTAACAATATAAATTGTTGTCTTTTATCTATGTTATTACTGGTGTATACTTTCATCTCAAATAAAATAAATTTGTATTGTACATATTTAAAACTAGGCAATCAATATATTATAATATAAAACTATACACAAGAGATTTCAAATGGAATCAGTACAAATTTCATCAAAATATGCACATTGTTACAATGCATAAAATCAAGAACTGGCTTGCTTAACATAAAACAAACAATAATATTTTTAAGCCCCAGGTACTAAAACTGATCTGCCAGAAGATTGCATATTTCCTGGGACACAGATTCTTTGCTAGATCTTACAGTGAGCCTGAACATTTGAGCTTGCTTATTTGGTTCTAATCTCATGAGGCATCCTACTTGTTGTACTCTAGTATGTACAATACCTGCACATACAAAGTTATCAGGGTTTGGGTCAATGCCATCCAAGAGTTGCATTCCAAACCCTGCAAGCTTAGTGCGTGTCCCTGCCAAATCAATAGCTCCTTGAGCTTTAAATATCTTTTGAGCTCTCTGTTGTTCACCTCCTAAATTTTTCCAACGTGCAAAGAATGATTCACCATTCATTTCTGTTGGTTCAAAAAACTTATTTAATGTGAGTGGCAGTTTCATTGATATCTTCTGTGGTACATTATTATAAACAAATGTAACAGACATAGTAGGAGCATCAGTAAAATCTTCAATACATTCAGCAGTTAACATCTGTTGAATTTGAGCACCTGCTTCTAATACTGGTTCCATTGGCTTCATCTGCACATTGAGTTTATGCAGGTCAGTCCAATGTAGCTCTGGATGAACATTTTGAATAGGAAATTGTGTTTTATTACCATAAAATAGTCCAATTCTGCCCAAGTTTTGTCTATACTCAGACTTGACTCCTATTTGGATAAGGTCATTTTCGAAAAGTACCCCATTATTTTTGAAAAGGAATTTCTTTATGTTGTTCTGTTGAACTGTAGTAGGACTTATTTTAGGAGTGGTATATAGATCACCAAGAACATCGAGTAAGCCATTACTGGTGTTAGCATTTATACCAGGAGGTGTAGACAGGCCAAGCAGATCAGCACTAGAATTATTAGTATTATTA
>DWLS01007651.1:0-10548 GCA_018246255.1 Pachliopta kotzebuea | reverse complement strand
AAATGCTTTTGTTACTGCCGCTGTATTGCTTTGTGTGTATCTATCACTCCAAATGTTACGAGTTTGTAATCTAAGAGACAACACCTTACGTCTCAAGGCGACAAGCGCAATGTGGTGATGTGTCATGTGAACATTTTACTCGACACGCCTTGTCAAAAAAAAATTTATGTTTCATAAAAGTATATTCCAATTGCTTTAGTTCGCTGACTGCTGTAAGATATATATACATTTGCAGTCTTTTCAAAGTACATAATGTGTTAGCTACCTTTCAACATTCACTCGTCAATTACAATAACACGTTTACCTTTCGAAAGGGATAGGAGTCATTATATGGTCGGAGGCCGTAGAACCATGCAGAATGTCCGACACCAACTTGACGATTAAAAAAATAAACAAAGTGATGGTGTTTATTTATTTCACTTCAATACCATAAGTCACATAGATAATAAATAATTTAATCGTTAAAACATCTATATCGAGGTACGGACAGGTATGTTGGTTTGTTGCAACATTTCTATAACTCTTCACACGGACAGTAGTGTGCGTATTCGAAACTATAAAAATGTTTAACAACAAACGCGCAGCGATAAGATTATTGATTTACTTGAATATTTGTTACATGTCGATTACAACATTAAATTACCAATGAATACATCAAGTATCATTAACACTAAAGCACATTTATGCAGGACTGTAGTGTGGGTGTTGCGAATTTGTGTGTTTAATTTACCAGTGAATTTGAATAACATTATCATAATTAAAATGGCGGCACACGCAAGCTTTCACATCGATCAAGAATAAATTTATAAACGTATACGTCGCTCACCAAAGGTGACTTCGCATAAATCTACAGCACATACCACATAGACAGATTTAAAATTAATTCTAAAACATTTCACATTAAACATTCACGTCTAACGTTAGTTAACAATCTAAAGATTCTGCACATTGTAACTAGCTTAAAATTATAAACATCGATACATCAAATATAAACACGACAACATTTATATTCGCGCACAAATAAGGAACAAACATATCATCTCATATAAAACATTACAAACAAATTAAACTATCATTTGTAAAGTCAAAAATGATATTTTCATACAAAATTTTTGCGCGGCCTTTTGCATATTTTAAAACAATAATAACGTTATGGTCTGAAACTGTTAGATTATTTCCAGATGAGGTTCTATTGAAACATTTATAACGTACAGAACAACGCTCATCGAGTTATAAAGAGATGTATTATTAAATGATCTAATTAGGTCTTTAGAAGATCAAATGAGGCTGACATAGTCCAGCAGATTAGGAAGTGAAGGTAAGTGGCTCTTATAATGCCAAGACCGGATGGTTGATGGGTGTAGAAAGATGAGTGCAGACCACGTATCAGCAAAGGTGGTAGACATAGTAAAGCAAATTAGTAAGTGACGATGGGCGTTTCATATAATATGAAGATCAAAGGATTGATCGGTTTAGAAAGATAAGTAGAGACCATGTATCACAAAAGACAGTTGACATAATTCAGCAAATTAATAAGTGACGATGGGCGGCCGATTTAAGATCATCTCATCAAGCCATGATCGAGCAATTGAGTCCAAAAGATGAGTGGAGACAATTGATTAGCAAGTGTAGCATGGAATCACCGCTTGGAAGGTAGACTGTCGATTTAATTAAGCTAAGCTTAGACCAGTGAAGAGGCCTGCGTAAAGCAGTGAATAGTTACATACTGTAATGACGTTCAAACCTTATCTATGCGCTCATTTAAATTATTAGCAGTATTACAACATTAAATAAATATTTATTACCAAACGCAATAACGTTGTCCAGTGGCAATCAAAAACTAGTCAGCAGCGCCGCGAGGAATATAAGAACAATATCATATAATCTATCATATTACATATTATTATTAAAATTTATTACACTTTCATTTGGGGCACAATAATTATCGATATTCAAAGAAAAATCTTACAATGTTTGTACACCAAATTCAGAAATAAACTCATTCACAATAACAAGTAATATGTAAAAATAAAACTAGACATTTTAACAGAAAAATCATATAAAAAATCAGCACTTTATAGAATTAACTAAATTATGCAAAAATACAGTATCTATGGATATAAAGAAGGTATTAAATTACTGTAATAACAAATATTATTAATTTTACTTGTGAAGGACGAAAAGAAGAACGTAGAGAAAGTGACCGTATGAAACCTAGAAACATACTGAAGTTAGATTTTTTTGCTACAACGTTAAAATACTTTACACTTGAAGACAAAGAGAAGAATCATAGCCGATTTTTTTATACAGAATTTGTAGAAATAGTAAATAATAGAAAGATTTCCTTAGATCCCATTCAAGGTCGTAAAAACCAGGAGCCTTTCGAGCCTCCTTGACAAAAGAGAGAAAGACGTCGGGTACTAAAGATAATAAAGGCAAGATTTCTTTTATTAAGAAATATTACAGAAAAAGGAAACGTTTGATATAGACAATACAGAAGGGACGACTACACTCATAACCATAGATTAATCCAAATACAATAAATATAAAATGGATACACTAAAATATTTCATGCGGTTTCTAGCACTTTCTAACTATAATCTATTTATATAAAAAGCATTTACCGGAAACGAATACAATCATTATTTTGTCTTAACCTTACACAAGGTGTTTGGAGAACTTCGATGCGCAATGAAAGTAGACATAGGTTAAGATCAGACAGACTTTTAAATACTAAAACATCCATTGTAAATACTAAAATCGGTGAGCTACGAGCCGACGGTGTTCATACAGCGACGCAACATAAATCAACATTAAACAATAACTAAAATAAAATCACAAAAAAACAATCACAAAACTTAACAAATTTTAAAATTCAAAATTATGATCATATAGAAGGATGTATGATAATGTATTTTAATTATGAATATTAAATAAATATTTGTGGACCAAGTTATGGCGATATTAATCATTCAACCTAGTAATTGTATTATTTTTTAACTTTAGATTATATTAACTACTACTCTGTACATTTTTAAAAGTATACTTTTTGAATTCTCTGAAAATTTGGGATAGTAGTAATCAACGGATTGATGCTGTACAAACATCAAGAGAAAAAGTTCAGAGACAATAATATTATTTGATATTAATTTATAAAATTGAGGGCAACTGTCACTTCACCTAAATATGAACCTATGCATGGTGAAGGGTGCTCATCCAGGATACCTCCGACTCTTAAATGTGGTATACAGTAATACTATTATGGCGGCTGATTAACAATGACGCTCGCCAGACTATAGGTTTGAACAAAACTTTGCCATCGTTCATTATTTATGTGGCACCGAAGTAGAACCATGGAACTATATAGCCGGTGATACCATTAAAATTCTAATATTATATTACCAGATATTAAAACCATTAACAGTAAATGTATTAGCAAGTATATCTATCGGTAATATTTAAATAGTTTTGAATTTAATGAAATATATTTATGAAAATGTGTGGGTGGTTCCACTAAATATACAAGAGCTTGGAGGCAGCTGTACTTACTACCATCCATTATATATTGAGAACTTGTTTTTAGTACATTTTGTTGCCTCCTCCCCAGTAAAATAAGAGAAAAGCAATGCCTCTCTAAATAGGGCTGCTTTGTCACTGTAAATGCTACCAAATATGGAAATGTAATAATTTTGTACAAATTGAAATCAGATGACATGCTATGTTACTTTTAACCCTTAGAACAAAGGTAATATCAAAATTTATTCCAAGAAAATGAGTCTACCAAAATTCATTGAGAAACATGGATTTTACTGATGGTAGGACCGTTCAAGTAGGTACCACAACAGCTCCTATTTTTCGGCCAAACAGTAACGTGGAAGCATTATTTGGTTCCGATTTGAAAGAGGATGTATACTAATGAAATTACTGGGGGTAACAAGACTATGTCTCAAGACAACGAGCCTATAGTGCTTTGTATCTTAACCAGCGCCACACTGTTATGGGCAAGTTCATCACTTACCATCAGGTAAACGCCTTGTTTGTCTTGTCGCCTTGTAATGTAAAAAAAACATGTATACATCTCCCCCACCTTTCAATAGAGACAACTTATAATTTTGTCTCTCACCATGAGGCTCTTTAAAGACAGTTCTCAAGATCAAAAATAATATGAATTTCGATTTGATGATACACATTCAAAAGTTGCATATTTATCGATCCTTATACACTAGACATTTATAGTTACTAATTTATAGATCATACGTTTATAATATAATGAAATACTTTAACACCCGTAAAATATCTTATTAAAACAAACTAAAAATCATTTTACGGAACCAAAATTACAATATTTATACAATTAAACGATACAGAGCTGAGTATTCAGACAGTTATCGGTTGACAGCCGAAATAATATAATACATGAAAAAGTGATAATGTACATATATATATATATAATATAAGTAAAATACATAGTTGATGTTTATACAAAAAAACATTTATAATAAATAATTATCTTTGGTTTATTGTATGAGATTGTTGCTGCAAACTAAATATTGTACCAACAAAATTAATGTGCAATGCACAAAATAGTACACTTTTTTTAATTAGTTTCTTTTTTATTACATTATCATAAGTATTAGTTGTTTTTATATAGTTTTTACATGATATAATAAATATATATATATAGTAACGATTGTATGTTAGGAATTCACTATTACTGTGTATAAATAAACTCACATCAAATGAGTGACCGACCCTAATTACAACAAATGAGGAAAATGACAGTGTCTTCATCATATTTCTAAGTTAATAAAATGATGATGTATAACCTAAATATATATATATAACTATCAACAATACACATTCATAGCAAAATCTGAAATTACTGCAATTTTCAATTAGGTCACTCACATAACAATAATGTGATATATCTACTATTTTGAAATTTATATTCTTTTAGTAAATTTAAATGACATTTTGATTTTATATAAAAAAAAGACTACTACATTTTTGATAAACAAGAAAAAAAACAGAAATAAAATATTGGTTTGTTATTACAATACTTGAACATAATTTTATGTGATGGCAACATTACAATGTTGACATTAGTTAATAATTTAGCAACACCATATAATTAAATCTACTTATAGAACAAAATTAAATCAAAACGTATTTAAGTAGATAAAAAAAAATTAAAAATTTAATAACAGACAGATGTAAGTATATAGAAAAGTTTTAAATTTGACGAATCCACAAAATTAATGAAAATAAATTTATAAAATATATGAACAAAAATATTATTTAATTATTTAGTTAAATGTACCTTACCGTACCGTAAAGTACAATATTTTAATTTGGCAATACCATGTTTTAAATACATACACAAAATATATGGAAATTGCTAGTTACATTTTTCATAAACAACCTACTTAATGTTTCCACTGCTGGGACTCGGGGCTTTCTTTTAATTGATGGTTATACAATTTTAATTACTGATTAAGTGTAGATTTATCATGACAGTGGCAACATTTATGGTGAATAGCAATTAGTTAAGTAACAATGTTTAAGTGTATGCTTATAAAATGTAACAAACAAATCTTTAGACGGGTTTGTGTTAGGTCATAAACCACCAAACAAAATGTATACGGTATAGGTAACACCGTGCGATATGTTCTATGAATGACAACACAATTGACGGAGGGACGAGATTTTTTAAAGTTACTTTTTTATTATATATAATGTTCAAAGACAAATATTAGGTAGCTATAGTATTAAAGGTAAGAAATAAAATTTCAATGAATAGTTTTATCCTTTTAAACTGGCAACATTTTTTATATAAATTGACATGTGATAATGCAAAGAAATGTGAGTGAACAATTTTTAAAACATACTTTTGAATATACTGTAAAATATAAATATTATATACTAAATTTATTCTTTGAATTAAAAAAAATTGTTCTTCATACCCCGAGTCCCAGTTTTGGGGGCTGTTTACAAAAAGAAAATATTCTCTATCTCTATAAAATAGATTTGTAAATAAAATGTCCATTTCGTTGGGATAAGACATAAAAAATCTAATATAAAAAGAGTTGTTTTAGAATATTTCATAACTATAATTTTTAAACAATAAAATCAGATTTTATAAAATATTTAATAAACATAGGACTCTATTGAATTAGTAGTGTAGTCCCTCCGTCAGATGTGAATGTATACTTTAAAATTTTACCATAAGGGAGAGCTGATATTTTAGGGCACAGTGTCGAGGATGTTCCGGTTTTCCAGAGACTCCTTGAGGGCATAGAAAAGCTGCAGCTGTTGCTCCAACTTCAAGTTGTACACCTGGAAGGATAATGAGGAAACGAATATTATTTGTTGATTAAAATTTAAATAAAGCTATGATGTTTTTAAATTACACATAATGCGACATATTATGCGAAGGGATGAATGTCATATAACAAGAAGAATGTTAGATATGATTGCGAAGGGATATGTGGGTCGAGGTAGACCTAAGGAAAGATGGATGGATTGCGTGAAGGGTGACATGAGTAAGAAAGGGGTAACCGATGAGATGACGGCTTAAAGGCGAGACTGGAAGAGGAGAACATGTTATGCCGACTCTACATAAAGTGGGACCAGGGCAGGAGAAAGAAGAAGATGTTTTTAAATTACAATCTTTTTTTATTTATTTTGTGTAAATATCAAACTGAATCTGCATTTTTTTCCATTCATACATTAGTAATATTTTGTGGAAATTCATTTAATTTACACTGCGAAACCTCCAGTCGAGTAGTAAAAACTGCTTTAAGTGATGCCTTGGGCTATAAATGGTTGTCTGGAAGAGATTGCATTATGAGCAATAAGACCGCCCATTGTACATTTTTATTCAATAATCTGTATATATTATTCTTGTAACCTGGTGTACAATAAAGAGTTTTTATTATTATTATTATGTACCTACCTTATTATGCTCATCACTATAAGACATGATGTCAAGATTTGTAACCTCAGTAATTTTACTGGCTAAGAGATCCTTTGAACCTTAACACAGTAATGTTTGGATGCTCGTTTAATCATATAATAATAAGTTATCATGCAACAGTCGCTAATCACCTGCTGCAACAGTTTCTGAGGAGTGGCGGTGCGTATGAAGCTGGTGATGTAGACGTTGACGAAGGTGGCCATCAGGAACTGACAGTCAAATCGGTCCATGATACCGCCGTGTCCAGGGATAACGTCGCCAAAGTCCTGCGAAGAGTGTGTTAATATTATTAATTTTAATTTATCTGTAATAAAGTTTATATTGCAGTCAAAGTATTCTCAGCAAGAATACTTCACTATCTATGACCTCATTGTCATTCCTATTGTAGATACTGTACCTTTATCTTAAAAGCCCGTTTGAAGCCCGATGCGAAGAATCCGCCGAACGGTCCGATCACTGAGCTGAATATGCTGAGTGCGAGTGAATGAATCATAAACGGGTACATGTTGATCCTCTCTCTGCCGAACTATAAACAAAAGTAAAAAAACCATGTTATTAATATTTATTTAAAATAACTCCAATGACGATATTTAGTACTATAATGTATATAACCGAAATACAAGAGGCATTATCTATTAGTCAATCAAATGTATGAAAAATTATTAATAAATAGAAATAAATTACTCTTACCATCCAAATTTTTACGTCGGTAACAAACATTTCATTCAAAATTGATTTTTCTCATTTACTTTTTATAACCTTTGTTTATTACTAATGAAATCCAAATTAATTTAGTATTGTTTTTTATTTATTATTAATACTCTTTTGTCTGCGCATACCGACGTAATACTAAGATGTACATGGAAACAGCTTTATTAGCCTTATGAAAACTTATACTATTTAAAGAATTATTTTATATGTATTTTTGTCATTTTGTTAACATCTAAATTTAACCAATTTTTTAAATTTTTTATAGGATTACTTTAACATGTCATAGTGTTTTAAGAGATTGCTGTACATGCCTGTAACTGGCTTACATACCAGTACTTATTCTTATAATTGTTAATTTTAAGGTTGTATGTTTTGTATGTGTTGCTGTTGGTGTATCTAAATAAATAAATCAAACAAAATAAAAACATTGAAGCTCAACTTTTTAGTACGAATGTACTTTAATAACAATCTCCGTCTCATTCTAGTGTGATTCCCTGTCCACCAGCCCTGAGTTAATAAGACGCTCTTCATCGCCGATAAAAAATATTACTTTCTCGAAGGCCAGATTAGTATTGTGACTATATGTGAGTGACTGTGACCAGTAACAATCCAATAAGGTTCTCGTGTGTAGAACGACATTATTCTCTACTCACAACTTTCATGAGAGGCTGCAGGAACTGGGGCGGCGTGTATTCTTGCAGGCGGAACAGAGTGGACGGCTCGCAGTCCATGGTCATGCGCCCCAACGACTCGGAATACTCGATCGGGCACACCAGGTACGGGTACTGTGACATCAGGTACGAAAGCTGCAACAATAATTATATGATATATTCATCAGTTGTAATTTGAAGCAGAGTAGTACCCTAGTGTTTACTTCATAATGAGACTAACCATCGACTGGTCCTTTACTGCGTATTAAGCGTTTCCTTTATGAAGCTAATTATATCCATATATTGATACCTTTCTTTAAATGCACTGATCTTTGAGATTTTCAATTGAATTTGAATAATAACTTCATCAACATTTCAGCCTGTTGTTCATTCTCATACGTAGTGGTTATATATTCCCGTTCGCGTCGCGATAAATAAACAACTAATTTCAAATTCAAGTATTAGTTAAGAAACACCTATGAGACTCTAATCAAAACTGTATCAATCATTACTTAAAAAGCGTACTCACCACCAATCCAAAGATGACAGTGGAGATGCCGCCACCAATGAAACCCTCCCAGGTCTTCTTGGGGCTGAGCTTAATCAGAGGAGTTTTGCCGAAGAAGAAACCGAACACGTAGGCCATCACGTCGTTGCAAATGATCATGGATACCGGCACAATGAACCAGATTAGGCCTGGAAACAAAATGTATGAACGTAATACAATTGGAATTTTTAATATAAATGGTGGTAGGTCTCTATTGACGGTGATCATCTAGGTTCCACTGCAGCGCTTGTTTCCGTCCGAAACACAGTAAGTTGTTTTAGTTTCGGCGTTGTAACTAGTGAAATTACTGTGGTAACTAGATAGAACACTATCTCAAAAACACGAGCACATCATGGAACATTTTTATGAGAGGGCATATCACTCACCACATCCAAAGTCTCAAATAAATCCATATCGTAACGAATACATACTTCAATCCATGGTTGTAAATAGTTATCATTTCCATATATAAATAAACAATACATTAAAATGCCATTTTTTAAATAATATAATACATAAAGCCTTCGCAAATAAAGATCAAAATTATAATGTATTTTGGAAGGTGAATTAATTTAAGTAATACTGAAGAGTCTCTGATTTAAAACATTTGATAACCGATGTCTTTGATATGAGAAAAATTAATATCGTAAATTTGTGTAAAAAGATTGTTAGCCTTTTGAATTTTAATATTATGACACTGCTTTTTCTGACCTCGGCAGGAACCGAATGCAATATCAGCAACTAAATAGCTTAATTTATTTCCTGTTCGCCCTTAATACGGAAAAACCTGAAGGACGGCAAGTTTTTAAGTTTACTTGTTTGTTGTCAGACGAGAATAAAGTTGAAATTATAATATTTTTTAAAATTCATACAAAAGTAAGATTTTACTATTGTTACTTTATGAACAGTAGGAAAAAAACAATTAAAATTAATATTTAATGTTATGAGAAAAAGGTTTTTATTTATACGACGAAGTTTGACTTTGATAATTGGCTTAAAAGGTATTATAGACAAATATTCATGAGTTAAAAAAATTACAAAGTTTAATTGTCAATAAGGAATTATAAACCTAATTTTGACTAAAATAGACATCTAGAATTCCACTTGTAAATTCGACAAAGTACTATCAAGACATGACCTGTACCTTGCGGTCATATCAGTCCCCTTTGACGATAAATAATTAACAAACAATAGGAACTACTTTGGCTGTCAGTATTAACATATTTCAAAGGTTAACATATAACAGTAACTACGAATACTCGTGAACACTAAAGATATAACTCCAGAGCTTCCTCTCGAGTTAACAGCTATATCTATGTACCAAAAACAAGTTCGTTATCTGTACTTGATAAGACACCACTTGAACTTGATGTAGGGCAGATGAAAATAAAAACTGTCTTCATTTTACTGAAATATTTGCAACATGTTTTTGTAGCTAAAGTTTTTATAACTCCTTAACTATGCTTTTGCATATAGCAGGTCTATAATAAACTCTAGATTTACCAGACCAATCAATTTGACTGGTCTTGCAAGTTCAATTTGAAATTATTTCTTCATGAAATATTTTGTTTCTATAATGATAACATAACTTTTGTAGCTTTGACTAAAAAAACAATTTTATGAAATTTATGTTATTTTATATATATTAATAACAAATGTATTAG